>VFFE01008014.1:4943422-5070060 GCA_008921705.1 Burhinus oedicnemus | reverse complement strand
CCCATCTTGTCCTCTTTGGAAAACATTCATTCTCTGAAAACTGCATTTCTGCTGACCAATTATTTTCAAAGAAACTTCTTCATTGACCCTAATAATCAGTGTTCCGTTAGTTTGAAGGCTGTGAGAGTTGAACCTTTCTGCCAAAGGACGATCTATTATTACTAAGCTGCTTGCCTGTGCATTCTGAAGATTTTTAACTTAGAATTTTGTTTTTGATATGCTGTACTGTTGTTACTAACTTTGGCAACAAACACTGCCCCCGTTGGGATATCTCAGCATCTGTCTTGGGAGTGATTTGCTTGTGGAAGAGGCACACAACCTAATAGCTGCAGACATGGCTACAGTATGGTTACTTCTGAAACTTAGAGCTCATTGATGGATCACTGTTTACAGAGGAACACTAGTAGAGTTTTTCACAAGCCAGTGCTCCTGCACTTGTTCTTGCACATCTATCCCATGTGGGAGACAGCTGACCCAATAAGTTGTCTTGATATTGTAGATCAAAAACTGATGAGAAAGACTCGGAATGTTATCCTTTGAACAAGATAAGAATAATTGTGACCAGAAGAGTCAGTAAGTTTTCTCTGGTTTTACAGAATTTTCTATAATGGCTAGCAGACAATTTGGAAGAAGAAATGCTAGAAGGCAATATGGTGCAAGGCCCTTGTCACCAAAAGATGCTGTGATTTACACAGGTCCAAGGGGAGACTGGACAAAAGAAATCCACTGTGGATCATGAAGTGAAAACATTGTCTAGCTTTGGAAATAAGCACAGGGAGAACACTCAGGGCAAGATCTATCCTGTTCTTATTCGTCCAGAGGCATACGCTTATAGCTACTGTTGGACACCAGGTTGGAGCTGGTTATACTCCCTGCTGTAAGTCTTTACGACCAGTTTAATATTCTTCTGTTAAGTAAATTCCACAAGACTCTTCTCTGGGTTTTGGGTCCTTTTTTGTCTTTCTTCTGGCCTTTAAAAAACCCTTCCTTATCTAAGAAGCTTCCTATTGAAAGTCTTTTCAGTAAGGCTGTCCTTTGTTGTTTGACAATTACCACATATTCTTTTAATCCTTTGAAAATAGTTATAAAACTACCTACTTTTAATTCATCCCGGACAGTGGCTTTTAGCCACCATGAAATTATTACAGTCTGTCAGTGTTCTATAAAAAGATAGTTACATTAGATATATTGCACGCATTAAATATCCATAAGCATTAACCCCTAAAACACAACATTGAATAACTGTAAGAATTTAATGTGTGAGTTCAATGCCTTCCATTTTAAACTCCCAAGTTCTTAACATCTCAAGTAGATAATTAAATAAATAGACACAAATCTATTTAAAGGTTTCATTTTAAGTTCTCAGTGAGTATCATTTGGTCAAGAACTGTTTTAAATCTCTTGATATGCAGGCAGATAATGGACATAATATGCACAGTTAACAAAATCTGTTTTCTTTTCTCTTGCATACATATAAAGGACTTAAAACAGTGATTTTGCAATTTAGTTGTGTGATACACAAAACTTTCCCAGTGTTCTAAAAACTACAACTGTCTTGTCTTAAAAGTTAACTAATTGATTAAGAAATTAGATAAAAGAAGATTTCCCCTTTCCCCAGGTGTACTCAGTGCTGATCATTCCTTGTTAATCGAAAGAGTCTTGGAGATGGTAATGTTTCAGTTTATTTTTTAGTAGGAAACCTTGAAATTCAGTATTCTAGTGAGAAGTGTTTCCTCTGCATTTTGACCTTTATTTTACATTATTTTTCATTGTAGTTTAATTACTGTGAATGAATTCTCAAAATCTCAGTAAATGAAAAGGGGAGTTGAAGACAATATATATTTGAGTGAAAGGAGAAGAGAAAGTAAGTGAGAGAGATGTTTTAGAAAACAATTGTCAAGAGGTTGTGGACAGAGCAGAGGAAAGAGGATGAGATAGGCCATCGATGGACAATGAGAGAACAGGACCTGATGCAGTGAAGTGGAGGGAGGAGGCAGAAGCAGTATAATTGGACCAAAGTTAACCATGGCATGCACTCTTACGTTTTAACTCAAACTGACCATTGAAATTAAGCTCTCATAGTTTTCAGTGTAATTATGAAAATGAAGTATAGGGGACTTTAGAGATCATGTGGTATTCAAACTGCAATTTTATTGCTTCTCTCTCCAGCTGCTACACGGGGTACTTTGCCCCATTGCACCGCTCTGATGCTGTTACTGCCTATTTCTTCCTGCCTCAGCACAGCTCAGAACCTCTGAGACAGACTGCTGTGTAATGGCTTGAGTCTATGCCAATAGCAAAGTGGACGCTGGTTTGACATGAAGAGAGTGTAAGGGGCCTCAGGAGACTTTTCAACAGACTGTTCTAGTATAATTCCCCCTTTCGTTTATCATGTCTTTTAGGTCTGAGATGCTTACCTTCTAATGCACTTCCCCCAAAAATTATGAGCCTAAGAATATTGTTATATATATGCTTTAGTTAGTCCTAGCAGCAAGTATGCAAAAGTGTTTATATCAACGGAAACTATGTGATTAAAAATTGGGCTTTCAGGATAAAGATTTATAACTGTTTTGCTGAACCTAACATATGTCCAACAAAAGAACAAAGCCTCTGCTATATATGTAATATCTAATATGAAACACAAGATACATATACTTTATTCAGGTGTACAGGTGGTTCAACCTTTAAAAGAATGATGAGGATCTAATAATGATAAAACTTGTAAAAAGAGTCAGTCTTTCATTTTCCTCCTCAACTGAACTAAGATTCTGTCTGTGCTCCAATTTATATGTCTTCAGGTGCAGTTTAACGTCCCAGGCGAGATGAAGACTGAATCTGTCTGTCTTTGTTGAGCACCCATCAGAAAATAATTTTGAGTCTGATTACTGAATGTGGAGCTCACTATAGGTCAAATATTTAATCCACTGAAACATTGGGAAAAAGAAATAAACTTATATTGAAAGGAAGAATAATATGCACACTTTAAAATTTAGCTGTTAGTGGCATTTTTATGGAGGAAAAAATAAATATGAGAGTACAAGTTGTTTTGAACAAGCTAGAAGTAAATTATGTCCTGAAGGACAGAAACAGAAGACAACTATTTAACTCTGTGAGTAAGATACCTATAAAAATGACCCACCCCTAAATTCCTTGTAATTTGTGTCTGCTTGTACATAATAACGTATTACTATTCCAGGAAAGAATAAAAAATAGCTTAAACTATCTGCATAAGAGGAAAAGACTTTAAGAAAGATCTTCATTTAAAAGACACAGTAAAGCTTATGAAAGGATTTTCTAAATGTGAACCATCTGGTTACTGTGACAATTTGGAGGTCATTTTTATTTTAGCATAGTAAGCCCAGAATTAACTGTTCTGGCCGTTATTGATAACAGCAGATCCTGCAAACATTTCGAAAATATACTCCATTCCTAAAGCAGTTATTAGTCTTGTAACTAAAAGTATTATAATTTAGTGATGTTTACTAGTTCAATAGCCAGAATTGACTATCAAAAATATATATATATATTACATTTATGTAAATATATTCATGTATCTACCCAAACCCACTAAGAAGTCACACTTCATATCTCAAAAATGAAGAATTCTAGGTCGTTTCCAAGAAATATAAAGGAAACTGAGATGTCTGGAGAAGAATTTGAAATCTCCTTTTCTCATACTGTCCTTTGCACCCAGTCAAATTCCTTGGTTATTTAGGCTCTAATCTGGCAAAGGGAAGTTTATGCACATGGATTCCTAGTAACTTCAAAGGGATGTTGCAAAGTCACGAGAAAGCTCAGTTGTTTTCCAGGACTGTCAACCTACATGTCATTGGAGCCAAAGTGTCAGAAAGAATCACTGGAAATAATCCAGATTTACACCAGAGAAAATGTGTATAGAGTTAGACTTCTGCCGGTATCTAAATCTCATCTCTGCACATTTTAACAAGTAGGATTTAAAAAGAATTCCAGCACAGTTCATCTTTTCCTAATAAAATTGATTCATGTAGTTGAAGCCCTAGCCAGGACTGTTAGAGTAGCTAATTTGAAGATAAATCTCACTTTTAAGGAAAGATTTGACCCTTGGATGCACACATGCAACTTTCATTATGTTAATGGAAGCCACATTCGTGCATCCAAGGGCAAAATTTGTTCCTTAGCAAAATGATGTAAAATAAACAGATAATAAAGTGCATCAGTGCAGTAAGGGAAGCTAATTGCATAGAAGGGATTTCCATTGGGGTGTGTCTTTAAATGCTGGGGAAGGAAACTTTTGAAATAACACACGTAAAACTCACTAGCTTATAAAATATAAATCCTTCTGAGTGTAAAGTGAATTTTAGTCTCATCCAAATAGATTGTTTTGCGAAAAAAACAAACCAAACCAAAACAAAAAGACAAAAATGAAACTAGGATTTCTAGATTATTTTTTTTTTCCACATCGAAGAAGAAATATAAAAAAGAAGAGGGGAGCAATCATTTATTTTTAGAGACATACTCAAAAATACAAAATGCTATGAAAAGATTCAATGTATTTGCTGAAATAATGTTAATATTTTATTGACAATACTTATAATGTTTTCTGCAAGGAGTAGAGAACTCTCATACAAAGGTCTGGCATGTGTTAAGTTCTGCATAGAAAAATACAGTGTTGATTACTTACTGTAATCAATATGACCTGATATCAGGTGAAATGAGCCCAGCACAATATATGAGAAGATGAAGTGTTTCCATCCATACAGTGCAAAATACAGGGGGAGTATACTGATGGTCTCAAAACACCACATGTTGGCTCTGAATCTTCAGATCAGTATTCTTGTTTTCAAACACATAGCATTGAAAGCAAAGAATTTTTCCTATTGCTTCCAGGGTGCTCTTTCAAACTCTTTAAAATTTGTGTTTACCAGTACCCTTTTGTAAAGCCGCTGGTCTAAACCTCTTCATGTGGGCATCCGCTAGTAAATGAAGCAATTAACCTCTTTCTTCCTGGGATTTTTGCCAAGATAGGTCAGCTGACTTTGCTCAACAAAACCCAAAAGAAATTGAGAAAGGAAAGGTAATCGCCAGACAGTTAAAAAAAAAAAAAGAAGGCATAAGATTAGAAAATTCCATGTCATTTGTATTATTTTCATTTCTTGCTTTTTAGCTAGTATTCTTGTCAGAAAAGGTTAGGCAATTTCTTTCCTTACATTATGTGTTGTGTCCCAAGACAAAAGCAAGAAAGGAGATATATTTGGAAGGCACAGTTCCCATATCTATTGTAAACATGTTTATTCTCTTGGGCAGGAAGAAAATTTCCCTGATGATATGTATTTTGCAAAGGAATGCTGATCTGAAATAATTCAGAGAAGCAGCAGCTACCAAAGAATAAAAAATTAAATATAGTCCAAAAGAAATAAACTACACACTGGTGGGACCTGTATTTTGATCCTGCAGGGAACTTCTGTAATCTTTTTTCTTGCCAAAGTAGGTAACATCACCTTATGGCACTAGCGACTGGCACAGAGCATATTGTACATTTGTAGAAATGGATGAGGGTGTGGATCCTCTCCTGAGTCTTGACCATGAGTTTTTTTCGAAGTGTCTTCTAATATAAGATCCAATATGACTAATATGGTCTTCCCTGTCCAACACAAAGTTCATTAGTCACACCCCAGAATCACTCTCATTGCTCTCTTCTGATATGTAAAGCACATTGAGAATGACCAACATCAGGAGCGAGACCACCAGGCGCTCCAGAATGCTTTCAACGAATAGCAAAGCCATAACACAACACATTTTCCAGTCATCCACAGTTTCTAGTCATTTTTATTTTAATAAGATTTAGTGATGAATGTGGTTTTGGTGGTGCATTTAAATTAATGCATTGCCCACTAACAGTCTGCATACTGATTTTTACTTTTCATTCTTTTGCAGAGCTGTTTTTTCAGGAGGTGCCCTGAGGTACCCTCCTGAATAGTCTAAGACTGCAAGGTATTAGCTAGAAAATATTCTCACAAAGAGTAGCTTTATTCACTGCTAGTGTGTTCCCCTTCCCAGAGTTTACAAGTCCCTTATCTAATAAGACAATCTCTCTTATTTGCAGTAAGAAAATCTTTTCACTTCAGGAAAAATATTAGTTACAGTTAGCAGGTTTGATTGAGCCCCTAGAGGTTCTCTTTTCTGTCTTTTCCTATGCTATGTATTTTACAGACAGTTAAAAAACACTCTCTAGGCAGCTTGGAGAAGGTCATCCAAGTGGTCAGACATAGTAAATATACCAGACCTAGCTTTGTGAAATCTAGTCTGATGGGAATCAAATATTTGTGTCCATTTTTACCTCATCCTGTTATACAGTTAGTAAAACAGATGCCTTAAAACCAAGCAGCATTTCTAGCAGGGTCTTTTTTAGTGCTCCTTATTCTCTAGGGTACTCTAATCTAAAATCATGGTCTAGGAGAGTTTTGTATAGTGGGAAGTTTGGTAAAACCTTTCCTTTAAAAAAACAAAAAAGAACAAAACAAGAGCAATCTTGTAGATCAATGAGAAGCAAATATAACTCCCAGGCTTTCCAAATTTTCTAGTTTGGGAAAACAGTTCTGAAGTTATTGTAGAGATTTTTTTAATAGTTTGTAGGGTTTTTTGCAAACTTGTCTTAAATTATTTGTTGAATTACGCTTTTCTTTTTCATATGTTCCAAATTCTTATAAATATGTGTGGAAGGAATAGGGACAATGGGTGGAAAATCACCATGTGACAGAACAGAAAGAAAATACATTGTAGTTCAATAGATAAAATGTTTATCATATATAATAGTCTCATGAAAGATCCTTCAATAAAATCTGTGTGATGAACTTGGTCCTCATGTGTGAGCAGTTACTAAAATGATGGTTAAAGTTCATTAGCTGTAAGGAAGTACTACAGTGTCAGCTACCATTATTTATATAATATTGCCCTCAACATCTGAAGTCAGATAATAAGTGTCTTGGCTAGCTAGCCACTGAGGACTTCTGCAGCAAGTTTCACAATATTCAGCAGTATTAAAAAGTGAAATGTCTTGATATACTATGAAATTATTTGCTTTTATACATATATATATGTGCCCACAGACACATATGTATATATGAACACATATACACAAACATTTAGTTTCTTTAGCTTGTGGTTTGCTGTATCAAGAAACTTCAAAAATCTTAAAAGAGGGTTTAACTAGTGGCATAAACATCTGGTCTCTTGACTTAAACAATGTAGAGATTGGGGTCAATAGCAGAATTTGGCCCAGGCTTTTCCTGAATATACAGATGCCAAAAAATTAGAAAGTTGGCTTTTTGTCACTTGCAGGTGTGAAATGTTTAATGCATGTAGCTATGGTGATAGAATAAATAACAGAAAAAATATGGAAAAAGTGTAGTACTGTGACTTGAGACTGGCAGCCTACCAAAAGCCTTCACCTTGTTTAGGCAGAGCATTTTTATTATTGACCAAAATTATAACACAAAGTCCCTCTTGTAGGTCTATGAACATAAGTAACTCCTATAGAAAAAAACAGCAACAAAAATACACTTTAAGAGATAAGTCTGCAGGCTTCTTGCATGGTTTTACATACCTAATTGTTTTAGGAAAGAAGACAAGTAAGATCAGCCTTTCCTTTGAAATGTCACTCTTCCACGTCTTTCAAAATATGCCCTTTAAGGCTAATGAGTTCAGCAGACATTTTGATCTCCTCGCATATACCTTGAGACACTTTCAAAACTGAAGGGGTAACATTTCAAAGTCATGCCAAACAGTCAAATAGTCAATATTTCTTTTTGTCCTGAGCTAGGCTGCCATCACCATGCAATAATTAAAATGGCACCCTTCTCCTTTGTCAGAGTTGTCCGTTCCATTATTGCGCAAGCTGTATGTTATCAGTCCCAGGGAAAGGCCATTGCCTGAGCTATTTGATTGTTCCAGGTTTTGAGAATAGGCAACCTCCCTGACAGCTCATGATGGAGCCCTAAAAGCTGAACAATGAAAATTTCATTACAGACAGAAGTTTCTTACATAAATTTTGTTATTTTACACAGGGATAAATTAAGATGACATAGATAGGGAACATATTGAGGTAGAATTTGAGTTTCCCCCTATTTTTCTCCTTTTCTACAGAAGACAAATATAAATATTTCTTTACTGTTTAGTACAACTTTGAAATTATGCCCCTGAGTAAGTTCAGCCCCAGCAAAAGACCTACAAGTTTAAAAAGTTCTCAGGATTGTAATATGACTGGCGCTGAATAACGGCACAACAAAGAGGAGATGATAAGGAAATTCTCTTTTTTCAGGTCAATGTTTTAATATGGGAATCATAATATTAGCATGCATGCAGATACCTAACCTTTGGTAGTCCTTTCTTCACAAGAAAAGTGAGCTATTGCTGACAAGTTGCCAGAAACACATTATGCATGAAACTAAACAGAATTTAACTGCTGTTTCAATTGCTATTGCAGGAAGTTTTCTTGAATATGAATGACTGTTGCCTATCATACTGTTGCACATGGTTTTCTGAATCCAGCTAATCTTCAAAAATTTTTGAATGTTGATTCAGAGGAATGTTCTGAGTTATTTGGAGAACAATTTCTACTGATAGCTGTCAGAAACAGATTCACTTAGGAGCATCACGCTTCTAACTACAGTTGACAAAGCTGTATCACATTAACATCAGCAACCGCATTCGGGAAATTTTTTTGACTCATTGTACCCAAAAAAACTTTTTATTTGAACCTTTCTGGAATTAAAACTTTTTTCCCTTGATTTTTAAAATTTCTTTTTTATTTTGCATTATATTTCACTAGAATAGCAAATCAAAATGCTGAAACTGAAGGAAAGCATTTTGATCGCCCTGTAATATATATTTGTAAATTGCTTCTGCAATATAATGATTTTGACTTGGGGTTTACTTAGGGTTTATTTTTCAGAAACGTGTTTTTATTCAGAATCATCCCCAAATTTATGAACTCTGAGAACATTTATAAAATTAATCTTTTGCCCTAAAAGCAGCTTCGTGTTAGTATTTTTAACTGTATCATGAATATCATGGTTTGTCAAAACAAAAAATGTAATTTATTAGTAACACAATAAAAATCATCTTACAAAAGGGAAGACAGAAAGATGCTGATAGTTGGGAAGACACCCAGTTTTTGTTGTACACACACTTATGCTTCTTTGGTATAGGTTGTTTTGCTTGCAGGCAGTTTCATAGCTTGGGGAATCTCTTTTTCCTTCAAACAGAACAAGCTAAGCCACCACCTCGTTATTATTTGTTGACAGCCAGAAAGATTGTAAATCATGACTCAACACACACCATCGTGTTAACTGAAACAATGCTGGCTGTGATCCTCTGGAGCCTTGCCAGCTATGTTTGAACTACACAATGGACAAAGGACTCATCTGAAATGCAGATGTAACATTTTTGTAACGCTTTGTCTATAGACAAGGCTGGGCTGCCTTGGCAATGCCTTTTTAATATTAGCGTTTAGTGTACCAGTGTTTGCTTATGTCAGTCACCTGCTATGTCAAGACCAAGAGGTCAGATGTTGAGGCTGACATGGCTGGCAGCCTAGAAACCACTTCATTCACATTGCGTTTTCTCAGACGGACTTGCATTCAGCCATGTGAAAACAGGGAAAAGCAAAGCAACTGGTGCCCTTTCTGTCCCAGGCTTCCCAAGGAGTTCTTCCAGGAGTCTGCAAAGTTTGCTTTCCACTGAGTCACTCTCCTAAATGATCTTCGGTTAATGTCTGTCCAAAATAACAAAATAAAATCTTTATGAGGTCTCATGCTGTGGGCAGGATGGTATTGGCTGATTTACTAACACCCTGATGACCCCCTTCTTTCCACCGTGCTGCCTGATGATTCCCTGTCGTGTTTTAGTGGTCATTCCGGAAAACACAGTTACCTTTCCTTCTTCCCTTTCTTTTTCCCTTTTCCTTCCTTTCTTTCTTCCTTCCATTTCTTTCTCTTCTTAAATGCAGCAGTATAAAATATTGTGTGTAAATTTAATCACCAAGAATATACTGAGTTTCCTAAAAGTCTCCAACAAGAACTAATGTATTTTCCTTCCTTATTCTTTCAACTGCCTGTTTTGAGTGTAATTATGCAGCCTAAATGAGCATGCTGTTTCAATTTTTCTTATATATAATAGCATGGTGGCCTATGAAAACACAGCACTCTCAGCAGGAGTTAATTCTAATGAAAACAATAAATTTTACATGATATAGTCAACCACAAAATAGCTTACCAATTGCTTAGTTATATGAAGCCCACCTGTCCTACTTCAGGCAAAATTCCCACGGAAGTTAAAAATTTTCACAGATTAAGGACTTTGTGACTTGACTTTAGTTACCAGCCCAAACCAATATATATGATAGCTTCTGATTTCCCAGGCTTGCCCTTCTGCACGAGGGGGTGGGAAGGGTTTAGATCACCCAGGAGGCTGGTTGTATACACAACTTGTTCTCAGACATGAAAACTGTCTCAGGTTTCGTAAAACAGTCCCATCCTAACTCCTAGAGTACCCCTGCTAATGCCCTGTCCACCCTGTTTTACCACTGCTTTACCACTAATGCTGTTGAGGGAAATTGGACAGATGAGTAGAATACAGAGAAATTTTTAGAAGGAACCTATGTTCCCTGTTGTTACTGCAGCTAAGATGAACATATCTGTGTAGATATGTTACAGCCACCTTATATCTCATGATATCATAGTATAAAATCTAGTCAATGAAAACACAGGAATGTTTAAGTTACCACATAGGAAGGTAGTTCCCAAGAAACCCCACATAATTCCCCTATTCAGAAGGCAGGAGGTGGGAAGAGGATCTGAAGCAGAGGTGGAAAGAGTGTCAGGAACTTAGCAAACACCATCGTCGTTACAAAAGCAAAAGATCAATGTGTAAAGAATCAAAGCTAGTTAGTGAAGAAAGCAGCTGTAGAACAGCTGGGTTTACAGTGTGGAGGCATGCCATTTACCATGGAAATGGGAAGAAGCTGGGGAAATTCATCCCTCCCAAAGCTAGGGAGTGTTCTGTAGGCAAGAATTGTTTATTTAGCAATTACAACAATAATATCTTGTTTACCGGTGTTAATGTCAACTTTATACTCTTATTTACTTCAACCAGTAAACTGAGAGAAGTATCTGTACACAATGTAAATTGACTTTAAGGAAATTACATGTTGGTCTTTACTAAGTGGAAACTATCAGAATAAATTTGTCAAAACAAATCTTGATGACAAAAAGAACAGATTATTGCTGATAAACCTGCAGTTATCATTAGAGAAACCCAATTATCTTTGTGGTTTAATTGCCCAAAATGCACAGATAATTTAAATTTTATTTGTACACTTTGATTATCTGGCCTTTAGAGTTTTGAATAAATTAAACCCTATCTCTATTGCTCTATTACTACTGTTATTTTATAATATATCTCTTTCAGTGATAATGTCAGTTAATAAAAAAACAGAAAAAGTAGCAGCAGAAACAGTCTAATGAAACAGCAGGGAAAATGTGTGCAAAAGAACGGAGAACAAGGCCGCTGTGAACACTGTAAAATGTGTACTAAAGCAAAAGAGGGACTCCAAATACAATTTCAGAGATGTTATCTTCAAAATGATACAAAAGAAAAAAACCCACAATGTGATTAAGTTTATATAGTAAAATATGGGGAGAATGAAACTTTATTCTTTTGAAGGATCTCAGTCCAAATCATTGAAACTATGATGCGATTTCATAACCTTTTTTCTTGAGAGTTTCAAGTGAATTTTGGAAATTTTTTTGAGTTTGAAAAGAATAATCAAGCCTATCATCTAGCAGCAGTCCCTACATTGATCATTTTTTCTAAATTTAATTTAGAAGCAAGAATAAAAGTAAAATATCTGATTCATTCACTGGGTAAGCAATAGTAGTTCTCAACAGGAAAAAAAAAAGAAACAGACGTGCGTCATAGGATGCTTGCTGTCCCATTCTTCATCTCTACATAATTTCTGCATAAGGATAAATGCATGGTTTCATTTTCCTCATATTTTGGCTTGCAGGAGGTGGTTCAGGTGACATGTTACAAAACAGAGCAGCATTAACAGACCTATAAAGTCTGACATATGGCAACTATTGAAAGATACATGCTCATATCTTTCTCCATCCAGTCCATCAAAGCACTTAGAGTAGTGGCCTCTGACTTTAAACAAGTCACAGTTTCAAAATGACCACATTTTTTTTTCTACTTTTCCAGGCATGGTTTTCTTCCCATGGAAAGCAGGAAACTCTGGTCCATTGTTATATAACCTCCTACAAATGGCTTATTCTTGCTCTGTCCTCTTTACAGTTGAAGGCAGGTTCTGTAGTCTGTGTTTCAGCATTTATCTTCTTCTGTACAGTCTTGGAAGAACTATAGAACAACCAAGCATATCAGTAAACACAGCAGTGATCAGCAGAAAGAGTGAAAGAAAATACCAGAAAGTTTCACAGGGAGAATACATGTTGAAGAAGGTGCTGGTACTTTGACAGAGAGCACGTATTCCTGAAAAAGGGAAAGGATAGGCAATCAATGAGATGATTCCTTCAGCCTTGGTTCCAGGCTGCCTACCATGCTCTTTGTACCAATTGAAACCATACCTCCTGCCATTATATCAGCAAAACCTTATCTTAAAGGGTATCCTGAACACTGGGGTGTTCAGGGGTCAGCAAATTCAAGTAAAAACATCAGCCAGTCTTCTACAATCTTATACTCACTCAGTAATAGATATAATTCCTGTTCAACAGTATCTAGTGATCTGCTGACATATGAAATATGAATAACTGGTTGCCAGTAATGCACCTTGTCTTTTATCAGCCTGTGGCAAGAGAAAGGCTTTGACTTCCATGTAACGAGAATAAAAGCAGCAACTGCAGATTGGGAAAGCTGCCAAATCTCTACCTCCCTGCTGCCAGGAATCAGCTGATGTTAGTTTTTTAAGTTTCCAGGCCATCTGCTTGCTTGCTTGCTTCCCCTTTTCTCCCAGGTGTCTGCATGCCAGCTTTTAGAGCAGCTCACAGTGGAAGTATCGTGAGGTGATGAAGTTGATTGCCCATGCACGAGAAGAGCTGGCAGCAGGAAACTCTTTTGCACACATTCCACACCCCCATCTCCAAAAAAAGAAAAGTTTATATGATGAGCAAATGGACAAAATGTTGAATCTAAGACCAAGGGCGCTGAGGAGACAGAAGACCTATCATAGGGACTGAAATGACAGGAGCACAAGGATGCCTCTGAAAGGGGAGCTAAATGAGAAAGGATTTGAAAAATAGATACACACATGAATATTTAGTCTAAACTCTTCTCATAGAATTGCAGAATAGTTTCCAGGAGGATCTGCTCCATGATCTTGCCAGGCACAGAGGTAAGACTGACCAGCCTGTAGTTCCCCAGGTCTTCTTTTTTTCGCTTCTTAAAAATGGGCATTATGTTCCCCACTTTCCAGTCAGCAGGAACTTCGCTGGACTGCTATGACTTCTCAAATATGATGGATAGTGGCTTAGCTTTTAGTGGCTTTTTAAGTCTAGTTACCCTTTTTCTTGAATATCCTTTGAAAGTTAGTATCAGTAAATTGTTACATACATCAAGTTCAGGAATTCTTAAATGCTTGTAATTCTAAAACGTATGCTTGAAGAAATTAATGTATTGTATCTTTTATATGAAAAACATAAATGTTACCTTTGCACAGGTATGCTATATAAAGGTCAAAGCACTGTAGAGATGCAGTTAAACATTTGACTCATTTGACATTCTGGAATTTATTGTAGGTGTAGTACAGCAACCGTAGTCTCTGAATCAGGCACTAATAAACTGTTGGCTGATGAGCCTGAAGTATTTTGCTTAAAAATATTCATGTAATAGGATTTTTTCAATGCAAATATTCTGATGTCATTGTCACAATGTGATGCACCATACGCTGAAGTAGATTCTAAACATGCTATGGCAAGGAAGCAGAACATCACTAACCTCCACAATGGTGTGGAAAAAGAAGAAAACATTTCAATGTCACCTTGCACTATGGCATCAAATACAGGTTATAATGTTTTGATTGTTTCTGAACACTGAAAAAAATATCTAATCTGGAGAAATGAAAAAAAAACCATAACACAAAACCAACCAACCAACCAAAACCAACAAAAAAGCCCCCAAACCAAAAAACAAACAAACAGGAAAACACTTGCTTGAAATATTTTACAACATATCATTAATTTTTTGTCTTACCACTCTTCTTTCTTCTTCACATTTTAGTATTAGAACTATGAAAGGTTGTTCAACACACAGAAATTCTACAAAATCATATGTCAGCACATTTTACATTTGTGTCAGTCATTTTGAGGAACATTCCCTGTGGAACTATTAGTGATAACATCTACTAAAATATTTTAACACAGATAAAAAAAAATGTCAAATGTTTAAATAGATGGAGTATGTATAAAAAACCCTTAAACTTCCACTTTGGATGTATTAATTGCACTTAGCCTCCAGATTAAACTGAGATCTACATATTAGCAGTTCCTTTGTGTGGTAGTAATTTCCTCTACAGTTCAGATGGTAAAACTTGGACAGTAGTCTAAGGTAGTTAAGTAGGTTCTTCTTACAGACAATGAAGAAACAAATCTCAAATGCATGATTCAGTCCATGTAAGCTGACTAGCTTAGACTTTTATATGGCTAAGATCAGATGAGATGTACTTTTCTTACACTGACAGGTCTCAAAAAAGAAAATTAAAAATTTATTGAACTGAAAAAGTTATCATTCAAAATGAAACAAATATTTCATGAAATAATGAGCTGATTGCTGTCAAATGGTAATATTCTTGAGTGTTAGAATGAGGTCATTTGGCTGGGAGCAAGGAAGAAGCCCTTGTTACCAGAAAATACATTTGTGTGAAACTAGAATACACAGACTTCTTTCTTGAATCTCCAAAAAATTACCTATGACTGTGCAGAGATGAAAGCAACCATTCACTTTTAAATTGTGCTGGATTTATTTGCTGGTTGTGTACAGACTACAGATCAGACTTTGACCAAGAGTAGAAATATGGAACAATTGGGAAGAAGTGGACTCTGCATCTGGGATTCCTGAAAGCCCTGAAGCCTTTTTAAGATTACTGATTTAACTGATCTATGAGTTGTTAAAAAACCCCAAACAACAAAAAAAACCCCAAGAGCACCACACACCCACACCCCCAACAAAACCCAACCAAACCAAACCAAACAACAAACAAACCAAACCCTAAAGTTCTGAAATCCTCACGTTCTACCTGTAAAAGAATTTGGATGGAAAAAAGATAACAGGGTGCCCTGGATGTATAGTAGCTGTAGAAAATAAATGGAATTCACAGCTGTCCAGATGTCTTGATACCCTCATTTTAGTCAGCAATTTCTTTCTGAGCAGTGAAACCATGACTTCTTTACTTTCTTAGAATATGCAGTACTGTAAGGATTTTGGAGAAAACCAGAAATATATTCAGAGTCTTGGAGCAGTTCCTTCTATGACCTGTCTCTCAAACATAGGTCTAGGCTAGACCAAAAATATTCCAAAATGTTCAAAACTTAAGATAGCTACTGGACACTATCCAGCGTGGAAGAATATGAGAATCAAAGTTTAAGTCAGTAGAATAGCTTGAGGAATATCCAATAATGGAAAGACATCAAACAAGACTGTAATGTAATGATACGCAAAATTGTCTAAGTCTTGAGAGCGATATAAACAGTAAGGATCTACATAATTTAATGTTACATAAATTTATATTTTAAAATTAAATTTTATTTGTTAAATTTAAGTTGTTAAATTTAGTTTAGCTTCAATACTTACATCAATACTATTCTGAAAATTTATGCTGTCCTGTCCTGTCTTATCCTATCCTAGTTTGAGTCTGCATATAAAATTTGTTTAATACTATTCTGATATAGCTTTGCTATTTTGAACAACTGTATTTTTTTGGTTGTTCTTTTGTTTGTTTTTCTGCTAGCTCATTTCCATCTGTCCTTTCAATAGTAATTTACACACTAATTTCCTGTGTGAATAGATGTTGCAAGTGAAACAACTTAGGAGACTTAATAAAGACTTAGAAGTAAGTTGTAAAGCCCTGTCTATCCTTATTCTGACAATTGCACCACCGAAGCAGTCAAATAAAATGAGTGATGCTACATATGCGTATATATATGTATATGGAGATCTATGCATAAGAAAAGCATATCATTCCAGTGCTCCTATTGTAGCTGTGGTAAAGAGACATTGTGAAGATTCACCAGTTGACCAAGATTTAAGTTGCATTCCATTTCGGATAGCTGTTTCTTATTACCGCCCACATCTCTTGTCACCTTCCTATAGTTTTACCTTTCTATTTCTTTGTAGATCAATAACATCTGTTTTCTGTATTTAAAGTAACACCAAAAATTACTCTTAATTTTCTTTTATTGCAGATTCAGGTCAAGACTACCATGATCAGTTTACTATTTTCTGACATATCAGTCTAAAGCATTGCTATGTGGTTACCTATTCAAATCAGTCATAAACACCTTTCATTTAAAAGGGCACTTCATCAGTGTAACTGTTAATCTAGGGTCAATAATAGATTAATCCAAATTGGAGAAGACAATGTACATGGGATTTTTTTGATTTGTGGCATGGAAGATAAGGGTAAGTATGTGATGAAGACCAAAAGCATTGTAAGTCATTAGCATAGCAGTGCACATCTTGTCAATTTGACATTTTACTAATATGAACTGAGTTAATTAACAGGTACCTTTGCTTTTGGAGTGCATGACAAACAAAATTTCATTCATTATTTATTTTAAGCTCTTTTTTCTCTTCCTTGGGGCTACCTTTGGTAACCTTTAGAATACTGAAGCTTTTAGAATCTGGAAACCTAGAAAATTGCTTAAGCTTTCATATACATGGCAAAGTTATACTGACCTGAATTATGTCATTTAAATTATTCTGGTGAGATGGGAATTTAAACTATTATTCCTCTTATGAACATTTTTATTCTGGGATAAAGATGCTGATGTCACTTATATTTAAGCTCAGTCGAAAAGCAGCACACTGTTTCGTAGAAATGTGCATCCACCCAGGAAGTCATGCTAAGTCTGACTGTCATGAAAGGTCTTTTTATCAACATGGACATACTTTGCTCTCTTTCTGGAGGTTTTGACACTAATAGGTTTGATCAAAACTGTACTTGCTGCTTTTCCATTAATGCAGCCTTTCTGGTTTGGTAGCAAGATAAACTCTGTAGAAGTCACTTGTCAACAATTCTTTTAAAAAAAAAAATAAATTCACCATTGTGTCTTTAGCATTTCTTATAATATAACTGAAAAGTGGCAAATTTATTTAGTGATACATTTTGATGACCATTGACATGACTGTGAAGAAAAGCAGTCTGTAATTAGTCAATCAGTAACAGTAAGGATGGCTTTTGTAGCTACCAGATAGATAGTTTATGTATTTGTTTAGAAGTGTCTAGACTCTTTGGTAATAAACAGAATTTTGAATTTATGTTTTCCTTTAATATCATCAAGCATTTTGCAAAATTACACTAAGATACAAAGGACAATAATATTCCTTTGAGTTAAAAAAAAGAATGATTAAAATGTAATTTACAATGTGTTTGAAACATGCATCTCAAGTTTTGGCAATGACATGGCATCTATATTGAAAAGAAAATAGAAATACATCTCATGAAAAATACAATTCCAGTGCCTTTACCAAAGTAAAATTCATACTGATTACAGTTCTGTATTAGTGTTGTATTTATGCAGATTCTCAGAATACCAACAGTTAATCTAACACAGCCAAGTTTGCTATATATTATGCCTAAGAAATCATATTTCTTTCATGACAAATAATGCTGATTTTACATTTTACTTCACAAAAAAGAGAAGTTAATTTTACTTTTCTGCTTTTGCAGCATGTAAAACTAGGAAATTAAAAGTTTCAGCCCCTGCTCCAGGACTGTACTGAGGTTTAAACTTCCAAAAGGTTCTTTAAACTCATCTAATTTTTCTTCATTTTAAACCATTCTGTCAGTGCTTCAGTATGATGAGTATTACTTTGTGGAAAGTCTGCAAAAATAATCTCATAGGGAATTATCTTTCCAGTAGCTTATTAAGTTCCCAAGAAGAACACTCCTCTGATTTTCAGTATCCAGCTGTTTGCTTTCAAAATTGAGCATCATTAATATGTAAAAATGAAACTGAATTAACTGAATTTTTTATACAGCTTCAAGTGCATATGTATTTTAAAATGAGAGTGAAAACACCACAAGCGGCATCCAAACTTCCTATTTGTAGCACAATTTCTTAGAGTATTTGCTCTACAAGAATGTCTGCATTGGAAGAAGATCCAACAAAGATGTATTGAGAGCTGTTTATTGTAAACAGATGTGGAGAATCTGCCCCTGGTCCTACTAGCACCATTTCTACAATGGATGATATAAATTAGGAGTCTGTTCTCTGAATATCAAGTGTCATAGTAGTACATCCACTATTTATAGAAAGGTATTGAATACTATATAGACAGTCAAGCAACAGAGATTTTCCAATGGTAAAATTTGTTTTCCTAATATGATGGCCTGTCATTGCAACAAGTTTGCCTTAATAAAAATAAATACAACATGGAAGGTCAATAGTCTGTTGGTTTTTTTTTTTCATAATAAATCTCCATAAAGGTTACTGCTCATTTAATACCAGGTGCAGGCTAGAGAAATCTTCCAGACTCAATTAATAATAAACATCATGTTTTTCCTATGCTTTTTTAAGCTTTATTAGTATATTACTTAAAATGTAATATATTAAGTAAGTAGTAAGGGTAAAAGAAGGTGTCAGAATGACAAAAGTCCTCATTTTAGCATAAAAGAAAGACAACATACCTCCAAGTGAGGACAATAGATAATTTCCCTCCAAGTATTAGCACTATGTGCATGAAAGTAAAAAAAGATATACTAGCACCAGCATGAAAGTAAAAAAAGATATACTAGCACCAGCACATGTGTGTGTGTATGTGTGCGTATCTATGTATATATTCGGTTAGATACATATACATTAAAGATTATATAGGGAAATATTACTGTATGCTGTTTGTTTGCTTGTAGATTAATGATTGGCTGGTATATTAAAACACATTGCCCATACATAATTCAATAACCACTTTAGTTACAGACAACATATGGGATCAATGGTACTTGTTTGATGGAGTACTTGAAAGTTCAAGTATTTTTTATTTTATTTCTGTTTTTCTTTACTTTGAAAAAAAAAGAAAAAAGTAGGTGTTTTGTTAATCATGAATGTATTGCTATTCCAGTTATTCTGCATTTGTGTGAATATATTTCTGCAGAACAATAATCAAATTCACATTCTATGTCCTGACCATCATTTCCTTTATAACATGGAACTTACAAAACTGGAGTAAGTGAACGCACTAGAAACATGTGAGATGACTACATTATGCACAGACCTTGCTAATATTTAGACGTGTTTAAAATTCTTTTTTCCTAAGAGAAAATATGGAGACATCTAACCAGAAGAAAAATTTCATATAGTATGCATTTCATGTGTCCCCTAATAGATGAATTCAGATGATCAGTTTGGAGTGAGCAAAAAGCCAGTCCATTGTTGGATAGAAGGCTAGACCTTAAAATACTGCATGTAAATGAGTTAGACTTTTTTTTTTTTTTTTTTAAAATTCAAGGACAAAAAGGCTCCAATCTTCACTTCTTTTTGGCATTATCTGGAACACGTGAACCAGTTTTTGGAATGTAGGTCATCCTAGTATTGTCAGTACCTTTTTTCCTCACTATATCTAGTTGAAAGTGTGTGGACAGTCCCTGTCACACAACCACTGAAAAGAAATTAAAAATAGAGTCAAAGACTACAATACACAGTCATTAATTTTCTTGAAGAATGGCGGCTAAGAGAGATGTCCCTTCCTTTTCTGTTATTAGGGTATATGTCTATCCCACCTGCATAAACCTCTGGCTCCTTAATGAAATAAAATGGAATGATCTTCCTGATCAATAGAGAACTTTAAGGAGCCATACTGAGGGCTCCTCCTTAACAACAGTCTTAGGAATCCAAATAAGTCTTAAGTGCTTTTTGTTTTACTTGACCACTTAAATTAGTTCATCTTGCCAAAGCAGGTTTTTTTGAGGGAAGGAAAAGAGTCATACAGCTGAACTGCTTTATTTTTATCTCTCTTTTACAATTGATGTGAAATGTGTAAAATTTAAACATGAAAAAATTCACTTACATAAAAAATCATATCTAATATAATATCTGATGGTGTATCTGACCTATATATCTGATATCTGATGATATCTGAGAGTATATCAAATAGTCCTGTCTTGATTTTCTTAGGAAGTTTTGACTCCTAATGCAAATGAACTGGTTTAGGCTGGTTTTTTTATTTATTTCCATAGTATTAGGTGTTTAATTTCTTGTACTTTACCACTATATTCTGTGTGTCTCACAGGACTCTTCAAACACTTGTGTACACCAAATTTATTCTTTTATCTGATGCTAGGGATCCTGAGGACAAGTTGATCAAGGAAGGCAAGCCTCATCTCCCCTAAATGCAATGTGCCTGTAACGTTGAACCAGCAAACACAGTACATCCTTAACTCCCCTTGAAGTAAATGAAATGGATTAAAAGTTCCATGTAAATCAGGGCCTCAGCCTCATAATTCTAAATGCCGTTCAGTTCTTACTTTACAAGAAAGCAGTGCAGGTGGAAACATGCTGCAGTAAGTAAGTGTATGCTTTTCAATATTCTCAGAAAACTCTTGCCAACCCAACAGCAAAATAGCTGCATGGACATCAGTTCACCTACATGGTCTGGAATCAAATTCAGTTATCTAATTACCTTATATACTTTGTGTTGTGCCATAAAAACATTGTTCTTCATTTTGTAATGTTCTTAATTACTATAAAAACTATACTATTGCTGCAGAGCAGCATTAACATTGAGCTCTTCACATCTTACCTCAAATATTACTGCAGTGCTGAGCCTTTCTTTTAACTTTTTTGTCTGTCATGTAAAGTACAAATGAAATTTCCAAGGAAGTTCCACATTTATACCAAAATGATTGACAAGTAAGAAAGGGTATAGTTAAAGAAATAGCTGTACTGCCTCATTGTCTGATGTCACTATATAAACAAGTGCTAGAAGATGCCCCACAGAGACTGTGTTTTAATAAATTGGGAGAACAGCATGTTTTAAATTCATGGACTTTTTCTTTTTACTACACATTTTTAATGTTATCTGCCATCTAGTGGATTTAGTTTTGGCTTTAAGAAAACAATGGCTTTAGCTGTAATCAATCAAACATGTTATAATGCTTTGTGATGAAACTGATATTTCACTAAATGTTGAAGTAACTGTCGGCCTGAATTTGCACCTGATAAGAAGCAGTCATCAGTCCAGTGGATGTCATCAAGGTTTTTAAATATTCTGCAGAAGCTTAACAGCTTATACATAATTTACCAAATGGGATTTAAAAAACTCAGAACAACCATTCTCCAAAAAGGAAACACATACATTCTTGATAACAGAGTTAACACACTGTTCATTTTTATAACTCTGTAGCTCATTCAAATTAAAAATCAGTTTATGTTTCCAGTCTCTACAGTGGGTAGGCAAACTAACCATGTACAAACTTCCGGGTATGCTACAGAGGATTCAAACAATACAAGGTTTCCTGAAAAATTTTCTTGAGTAGAAACGATGATGCAAGAACAAAGAAAGTTTAATAGGTTTGCCACAAAATCCACTTATTCAAAATACTTGTTGCCATTTGAACAACAAACAAGCATCCTGTTTGATGTTCTAATCCCCATGAGTGTTACCCTGTGTGGAAGGTCCCAACAAATGATTATTCTTTCTTTTGTTTTATTCTTCTTTTCTTTTTTTTTTCTTTTTAACTAACACTCTTTCAGTGAGTATCTGTGTAACACTGTCTCATCTTGGAGCTTGTAACATGTCATCGTTGACTGGGGATTCCTTTCCTGGAAGACCTTCCTCAATCTCATACCTTTGTTGCTGGTGTTGATGTTGAGGAGTAGGTAGATACTCCAGGTAGCCACTTAATGAAGACAGTGAGGACCAAAAATTCAAGTGGTTCTACCTTAAACTGGTCCCTTTTGAGAAAAACAAACAAACAAACAAACAAAAAAAACCAAAAAACCCCCAAAAAACAAAAAACCCAAACCAAAAACCAAACCTCAAACCCAAAGCCAAAACCCAAGCAAAACAACATTGTCTTACCCTAGCATCTCTCTACCTCAACCCTAATCTCAGCCTTTGTTCTCCGTCCAGCAAGGCACCCACAGATGGCCAAAGAATCACAAAGAAACAGGAGGTGAATCGATACCCATTTCTCTCTTTTGCCTGCAGACCCTTCTCTCTCACCACATCCTTTTCACAAAGTTTTTGCTCAGGGACTTCCTTTGGATGGATTCTGTGGGGCGCCTTCTTCCTCTCCTGAATATATCAGCAGGCACCCGATCCAGCCATGAGTCTTGGGTTTTCATTTAGCGGTCCTGCGAAGGGAAGTTCCCCTATTGTATGACATGATTTAGAGTCCAGACAAGGATAACAAAGGCCTTTCCAAGCACTTCCTCTTCTTTTGTGGGGTAGATTCTGCTCCCTCGATGTCATCTAGGCTTAAGGTTAAGATTCGAGTCAGGGCTAGAGAGAACATTATAGTCAGGGATAAGCCTGGGCCTTAAATTTTTGCTGTTCTTTAACCAAGGCCTGTGTATCCCATTTAGCTGTGGTGCTGAATAGCATGAATCCCTGCTGCTCTCAAAATTCAAATAATTTAAGAATTACAGAGTGAAAGTATACATCAGTTTAACTTGAGAGTCTTGTTTGAGGAATATTTTTTCTTTTCCCACCAACAGGCTGGACCATGACCTTAGCCTTTTCTCATATTTGGTGTAGAAGTACTTTTGCATCACTAATCGTCACACTCTCCTAACAAGTAAATCTTGTACAGTTTCTAATATATTATAAGCATATAGTATTTTATCCCTAAGACAGATACACTTTGCTATTTCATTTCAATGCTGTCTAATGAAAAAAAATAGAGAAAAAATGTTGAATGTAGTTAAAAGGCAGAGAAATGCTGTTCAAAGGCATCTTTAAAAAATGTTCTATTCCCTTAACAAAATGAAATATCATCTTAGATATTACAAACTATCAAAGGTTTAAGAAGTGGAAGATGTCTGTATGCATTTCATAAATATAAAATGAATGGGTGAAAAAAAATCATTAAATTTGGTCTCACATTTAGCATATTATTTATGTTTTACAACATGGATATTTTTGTCTCTACGATAGTTGTCCCTTCCTTTCTTTCTCCTACCACAGTGTAATAAAACGTTGTATTTCCTGTGTAAATCAGAACATAGTAGACCTTTGGTGTGTAAGCATTCTGAGACCATATCAGCACTAATAACAGAGAAAGTTCGTGTATCTACCTATTGCTGTTGCTAGTTAAAGAATGTATTCTTTATATTTACCTGTGCATATTTTCACCATCAATGACAATAACACAAGCATGTAATGTAAAGAACAAAAATAAGAACAAATCTGAAGTAGCTTAAAGTTATATAGAAATTCTTTTGACAGTAACAATTTTAGGAAAAGCAGAACATAGTAACAGGCAAATATTCATGACCAGATTTATCTGGAATAATGTATTCTTCAATAGATTCTTCTGTCTCTTTTAATAACATTAGTTCAACCAAATAGGAAATCAAATTCTCAGTGCATGTAGGTGAATCTAGGTTGGCTAGCCATATCATTTTTAAGCATCTACCTTTATATTAACTTCATAAGAAATGCAAAACATATAGATCCTTGAAAAACAATAGTTTTCAAAAAAAATTGATTACAAGATGCATACTTCCTTTTTATACAAAGAAAAGTTATTTTTCTTACAGATTTTAAAGTCAGATAAAATGTTGATATAGGTAGATCAGATTTCAGTACATGTTATTTGTCATCTTATAATTGATGAGTATATTCTTAGATTAGGAGATCTTTTTCTGCAGAACATTAGACCAGGGAACCAAAAATAATTGATTAATCACCGGTGTATATAACACGTAGAAGTGAGTTGCCACAGTACTTCATTTAAAGGTGTCTAATTAGGACCCTTAGGCTTTGAAATGCTCTGGGGTGGAATTGCAAGAGTAAGCTCACTCAGCAGTGCACTGCACAGAACGAGTCTGCTCTGAGACCAACACGGCATAGGCATGGGCCATCAATGCAGACCCACCTGCCATCAGTTATGCTGCAGGAAGGAACACCTGTCTCTTAGCATCTCTAACCTCAGATTGTCTTCTGAAGGCAGAAGCTTTCATTCTTTTAAAGGGTCAAGTGAAACGGAAGTTTCTCCTTCCAAGATTTTGGTTTCTTTGCTCTGTAAAAACAAGAGGGTGAATCATCCTAGCTTTGGGGAAAAAAATACAAGCTTTTCTGAGATTTTTTAATTCTTTTTCCCTGATAAGAATAAATATAATCCCCTAAAGCTGGGGTAATTCTCAGTAGGTCTCCTGTATTAAACCTGAGGGAACAGGTACAATTTACTGGTCTGCAATTATAAAAATGACTCAAGTGCACAGCTAGGGAAAGCTGTACTAGAGACAGTAAAATTTTAGATAGTTGTTTAGGGAAAAAAATCATTAGAGGGCCTTAGTATTTTTTCTTTTTTCATAGGGAAACTCCCATGTTGAAAAGGAATTTGTTTGGAAACCTTGTTAGAAATGTCAAAACAGAGAGAGAACTGTTCTGTAGAAAATTATACCCTAGCTGTTAAACTGTTTAGAAGCTATCTCAACATATTGTCATTTTTGGGAAAACGATAAAGACATTTTTGCTTGATGGGATTTATTCTTTCTTCAGAATGCATGGACCTTCCATATTTATATATTTACTAAGCCTGTTTGTGGTTTAGGACATACTTTGGTTTCTTTGGAGATTGCATTCACCAGAAATATTGCTGTCTGTGGCCCAGGGCCTTCCTAGTTATGATAAAGCCTAACCAAAATCCTGGTTGCCCTGCACACAGCATGTTTCAGAATAAATTAGAAAAACTCTTGACAATATCTACATGATCATTATGAGGAAAGGTAATAAGTGCATTTAAATAAGAGCTTTTTTCTCTTTGTGAAAGGCCGATGAAACTTTTCCATTTAAAAAGAAATATGATTTTAAATTAAATCATCATTTGTGGTGAGAAATAATGCTCTGTAGAATTTTCTTTAGTGTTATATCTGTTCCCAAAGTATAGCTAAGAGAAAACATTAACAACTCATTCTATGTCACGCTATTTCCTAATTAACTCTGCAAACAACATTGAAATATGAGATAGAGTTTTAAAAGTAAAGAAAATATTGACATTTAATAAATTAAATTAATTCAGTTTTAAAAAATATTTTAAAAATATTCCGCTCCTAAATCTCAGTCTTGTTTGAATTTTATTTTTGTTTTGTCACTTAAAACCTTGAAATAATGTCTCATTTGATTTTATGTTGATAGAAATTTTGCACGATAGAATGCACATTTGTCACATTCTTTTAAGTATAAGAAATGGTATTTTTCACTTGCAAGTGCATCTTTTCCTTTTGCCTTTACTTAATGATATTTATTAAAATAATTTCATAACACAATCACAACATTAAATCTGATTAGAGTCATGTCAATAATGGAAGCATCTGTTTCAGTTACATTATCCAAATTATGTAAACTAGGAGTATTTGAAAATAAAAAGCCTCAACAGTACAATGTTGATGCAAAAGAATCATTCTCTAACATTTCTATTAACTGGTTCAAAAATATGCTTCACCAAGAAATGAAAAAAACTTGTGAGTCCAGAATCTCAGACTGAATTTCACAAATTCCCCCATAAACTGGTTCAAATTTGTCTAAAGCTTAAAAGAAGACAAACTTTTGTGTATTGCCGCCTAGGTCAGTTGTAACAGATAATTCTGAAGGAATGCTCTACCCTCATCAACCATTTTCATTTTCCTTAGCTGTGTATCAACTGATGCTGGAGATTAGTTGGTGAATTGATCTGAATTATCTCTATACACGCTGGTATATGTTTCAGGATCATTCCTTGTTCCCCAAGAAGCATTTGAAATACTTAAGTAAGACTTGTTTCTGTAGATTGATATATGTCATTCACAAGTGTCTTTTTTCTTAAGATAAGATATATTTGCAAATTTGTATTGATAATTTAGTTATTTATTTCTAGAATGGCTATCACAGTATCAAAATACAAATCTGTTGAAAGGAATATTTCTTTGGCTTCTGATTTATCAACGGAGTTATGTGTAACTAGATCCAAGGTATCGTTTAGTATGAAGCATCTTTTGATTTCCTTCTGACAGCTTACAAGTGGCTGGAGTTCCTCATTGATCATGGCTGTGTCACTCTTCCTTTCTGTTTACACTACAATAAGAATTAAAACAGCTGGTAAAGATATGTTTAAATCTAATTATTAAAGTATGGATGATTGTTTGAAATCCAAGAGAACCTTGAAATAATCAATGGCAATTTCATAGGCTTGGTGATTTAGCAAATCAGATAAATGTCTTCTGTTAGTGTCTATGATCTGTTTTCTTATAAGTGTCTCTATTTGTCTCTAATAATTATGATACTCCTGTTTTCAAGGGCTTATGTAAGAATTTGTCAATATAACACTGCAGAACATGTACCAATTCACTATAAAAGAGAAATGGAAAGTTTTTACAGTAAGAAATAGATGACCACAAGAGACAGTGAAAAAAATTAATTCAAATAGTACAGAAGGCTAAATGATTGCCTTTTGGGTTAATGGGAACAACTTCTGCTACATCCTACAAGAAAATAAACACAGCAGAAAATGTTAGGCTGCGTACTCGGTGCCTGAAGCTGCTGATTCATGGTGCTCATAAAGATGTCCTCTACAAGTTCAGAGAGGCCACAGAGCTATTTAGGGTAGCTATTTTGGGCATAAGAATCATGTTTACACAAGAATACTTGTTGACACAAGATTTGAACAGGTTAGGAATAAACTTACTTTACACACTAGAAAGCTTTTAACTACCCAGAAAGGTGAGATCCTAAAACAGCATCTCAGTAAATGGAAAAGAGTCCATAAAAGGTTTGAAGGTTTAATATGGTGTTTGATGAGTTTATGAAGGTCTCGTGTATCCGAGCTGATTGTGCTAGCAGGAGTAGGATTGGGCAAGACAGGAGAGACCCTTCCTGTTCTGTCATTACCTAAATAGTTCTTGCCTTTCACACAAGTAAAGTTGTGAATATTTGTGTCTTATAAAATAATCCAGTCAAATGTATTTGAATATTTAAGAACTTACTATAGGACCTTTCTGAAAGTCCCATTTGCAGCTCCAAAAAACCTTTTCTTGTCAGCAGTAGATGAACACTGTTGTTAGAAGTTTCGGAAATTACACAATTAACTATGCCTGTTCTTGTGTGAACTGGATATATTTACAGTCTCCGTCACCTGTATTCATCTGAGGATCTCTTTTCTTTATAGCCTGCTAACTGAGAGAATGAATGAATTTGTATACCATCTACTAGACTTAGTAATATATATGAAATGCAATTACGTGCATCTTGTTCTTTCTGTAGCTTCTGCTAGTTAGAAAGTTCTGCAAAAAGGGTCAAAACCTGGTTACTGTTGAATAACCTTTTATTCAGTAACCCACATCTTTTTTTAAGACGGCTGAGCTGTGTGCCTGAGGAATTCATCAGACTACTAACACTAAGGAAAGCTTCTCCACTGTACTTGATGATAACATCCCAATTCTGAATAAAGTTAATCCTTCCAGGAATAAATCCAGGTTTCTCCATTTTAGGAGACTCTAAAGTTTTCAAAGCATGAAAATCTGTACTGAAGGGAGAGAAGGGCCTCCATGTAATGGTGACTAAAATTTAATCTCATGAGGTGAAGATGCAAAAGCACTGTAACTGTTTTCAGAAATGTAATAAAAATAAATAATACAGAAACCCACATTTAAACCACACTATTGATACACTTGGTTTCCTGATGAGATGCATTACAGTGAGTACAGATGTGTCAATATGCATATAATTAGAGTTGTAGGTCAAGGTATACTTGATCATAACAGCTTCTGGGAGGTGTCATGAATAATTTTAAAAGAAAAGACAAATAAAAGCCACTGTGTGTGGTCTGAAAAAAAAGCAGCAAGTCCAGCCATAAATTCAGACTGTAGAAAGAATTATTTTCCAGTACATAGGTAGGAACATAACTAGGTCTTTCCATTAAAAGACCTGCAAGTTGGTGACAAGAATTTGGCAAGAATCAAGTCACAGATATCTTTAGCATCTGGTTTATAGCATTTTGTCTTCAAAACAAGGAAAAATTTCATAGATTTTATAAATTTAACAATTGAAATGTATTTTTATATAAAACATATTTTCTGTGAATACTTAACATAAGGTGATGCTCTATGATGCTGCAAGAAAGAAGAGAAGATCCTTCAAGGCTCTTTCAAGATGGGTTAAACACATTGGTTAAATAAAATCCTCCTTAACTCCTTGCCCCATCAGGTGGTGGCCAATCTTGTAACATCCTGTAAATGCAGCTCCTGTTGCTAAGGGTAGGATGGGGCAATTTTAGAAATATCCAAACTGTGCACAGGGAAGACACAAACTTCTGGAAAACTCTCCTCTTAATTTGTTGATGTAAGAAGACAATTTCTGCAAAAGGGAGTGTACTTCTCTAGGGAAGCTCCTGACTTTCCAGGTACTGCTGCTCTGATCCAAGTTTTCAAGCAATGAGGTGGGGAGCTGCACTCCGTACCATAGGGCTAGCCACATGAAGCTTTAGGATGTAAGTCACTGGCACTGGTTCTTCTCTTGCAACACTTGGATTTGCTTTGTGAAGAAAAATCTGCATCTTGTTACAAACAGTGCTGGAAGAGTCTCAAGCTCTGTACTTTGTATCATCATGCTAATGAGCTAGTACTAACATTATCATGATGTATAATAGTAGAACTTTTTTTTAGTTTGCCAAAACTACTTCTGAAGTAATGATTATGTCAGCAGTTGTACTTACCTACTTTTTAGTGAGGGAATGAACATGGTCGAAATCTAATGAAGGAGCCTGACAGAGATCATAATCTTTCTTTTTAGTATGATGATTTAGCAATCATGAATGACATGAAATTTAACAAGAACAAATACCAGATTCTGCGCCTGGGATGGAGTAATGCCAGACAAAAGTATAGACTGGGAGAAGCGTGGCTGGAAAGCAGCCCTGCAGAAAGGGATCTGGGAGTGCTGGTCAACAGCAGGCTCAATATGAGCCAGCAGTGTGCCCTGGCAGCCCAGAGGGCAAACTGCATCTTGGGGTGCATCAAACACAGCATAACCAGCTGGTCAAAAGAGGTCATTATCCTGCTGTATTCAGCATTGGTGTGGCCTCACCTTGACTACTGTGTGCAGTTCTGGGTCCCACAATTTAAGATGGATGTGAAGGTCTTTGAATGTGTTCAGAGGAGGGCAACAAAGCTGGTGAAGGGCTGGAAGGAACATCCTCTGGGGAGTGGCTGAGGACTCTGGGTTTGTCTAGTTTGGAGAAAAGGAGGCTGAGGGACAAGCTCATTTCTCTTTATAGTTTCCCAGGAGGGAAAGTGGAGAGGGAGATGACAGTCTCCTCTTCCTGATAACTGATAGGACATGTGGGAATGGTTCAAAGTTGTGCCAGAGGACGTTCAGACTTGTCATTAGGAAGCATTTCTTTACCAAGAGGGCGATCAAACACTGGAACAGGTTTCCTAGATGATCGATGTCCCATGCCTGTCAGTGTTTAAGAAGTATTTGGACAATACCCTTAATAACATGCTTTAACTTTTGGTCAGCCCTGAAGTGGTCAGGCAGCTGGACTAGATAATTGTAGGTCCCTTCCAACTGAAAATATTCAGTTTGATTCGATTTGATTTGATTTGATTCTGTATTAGCTATCCAGTTACTAACATAGTCAAGGTAAAAATCAGCTCTCATTTCCTCTTGACTAGGGTTTATTCCATTAATATTTCTAGCTTGGAGAAAAAAAAAAAAAGACATCTAATTCAGATGAAATATTGAAAGACCATTATGTAGGAAAAGCTAGGTGTAACCAAAGTTTATGAAAAAGTTATTTTTTCTTCAGAGAAGCCATTGGACAGGGAATTGAGGATAGTGTTGACGGAGGTAACAATCATATGAATAGTAGAAAAGAGGCTACAGAAAATGGAATGGGAAAAGTAAACAATTTAGAATATTTCAATGGAAAACAGTCATGTAGCAGCTTTTGAAAGATTTCTGAACAGCTTCTATAAAAAGCAGCAAAACAAGAAATAGCTTCTCTTATATTCCAAGAAGATTTTTGACTTTTAAATGAAGCATTTCAATAGAATCTGAAAATCTATTGACACATATATGTAGATTTCAAAAGAGAAAGGATATTGTCATTATAAGCCACAGTACAAAGGGTTTTGGAAAAAATTAGAGAGAGAAAAAAAAAAGTCAAAAGCAAAATGTAAAGCTAAGGATAGGACATTCTTAGGCATATGCGAAATAATGCTTTTATTAAGATGATGGCAATGCAACATATTTCCAGAAGAAATTTCTAATGGTACTTAAATAAGCAGGTCCTTATTTCTAAATGAACCCACACTGACAGAGACAGATGGTGAGACAGTTGGTCACGTATGACAAGCAGCAGTTCTAAAGCTCATTATTGAGATTTTTATTCTGTCTTTTTCTGTGTGTTTCTCTTGAGTTATTCTGTTCTCTGTGTGATTTAAACAACAACATAGCAAGAAGAGTCAGATAGTGTGGGTAATGCATTTAGCATGAATGAGCATTATGATCTGGATAAAATGAGGATTCAGCCCTAATACTGTTTATCCAAAATACATAATCTGAGTCAGAGCATTTTGATCGACAGGAACAGAAGAAGAAGTACGGTTGGTAAGACCAAAGGTCACTATTATAACCTGCCTCCACGAGTCGTTAGTAAAACAAGTTCACAGATGATCTTGAGTATGGGGTGTTCAAAGAATCACCCTTCCCTTCATGTTTCTCAGATGCTAAGAATAAGTGGTTCCAGGATATCTTCATCTAGAGATTGTTCATAGATCATTGCTTTTAATAGCCTCCATGAATTTACCTAATCACTTTTAAATCCATTATTCTTCTGCCTTCCCCTGTATCCTATGGCAATGAATTAAATAGCCATAGAATTCATAAAAAAGTACTCAGCTTTAATTTCTTAAGTTTAGTAGGTTTTGTTGGATTTTGCTGTCTATTAAAATTATGTTGGAGAGAGTTCACATGAGAAACTGTGGTTGCAACTTTTTTAACCATACTATATTCGCCATTTATAATGTCTTGCATAGATTTCTCAGTGTTTTCCAAGGCTTTTGAAGAATCTTATTTTATTCAGTTTATCTTTGTATTAGAGCCATTTCATGTTTTGCATCATCTGTGTTGTCCTATACATTTTCAGCTCCTTCTGCAATATCTGTTTTGAAGATATAATCCCAGTGACTTGTTCACTGTGGTATGGAACTGACTTTTCATATGCATCATTTGTTCAGCTGAATGTCACTGACATATGCAGAGTTGACTTTTCCCTGCCGTATCTCCATCTACAGATATAAAAAAACCCACCCCAAACTAAACCAGGTATAATATTTTGAAACATGTTAAAAAATAGGGGTAACAATAATTCAAAATGTTCTAACATGGGTAACTTTTTTATGCAAAGTATTTAACAAAAATATTTAATAATACAACAGAAGGCAATACACTAGGCATTTGCATCATGCTTATATTGATCAAAGGGATTAATTTCCAAAAGGAAGCAATACAGACTGTATAAATTCGTGGAATGTTACGTACATGGTTGTGATTTAAAAAAATGACTTATCAGAGGAGTGGCTGTGACACGTCAATCAGGCTTAATTTATGAGATTGCTCAGGAATGGTAAATGTAGAACCAGCCAGAGACAATTCCATAGTGGGTATTTCTTGTTCCATTCACAAACTTGCATGCCAAAAGACAGTAAGAAATGATCAAACTGTTGGTGAATATGTGTCATAACATGTAGTTTCCTCATACATTGCTCAAATACCAGATCTCCTCTTGGCTCCTTATTGAGGTGTGAATATTTCAGTTCTGATAAACAGTTACTTTCATCTGATGTTTTTGGTTGCTTCTATGCTGAAGTTGGATGCATGACTGAACATTTGCAAGTGTTGGCATCAGGAATATGAAAGTCTCCTTATGCCGTAGACTAAGATACATGAAACACAGATGACATCATTCTTGAACTGCCATCCAGTTTCCAGATAAATCTTGTGGAACATAACCAGGAAGTGAGTGCCTATGATCAGCTAAATATTCTTGCTTGCCAGTGTTTGCTCTCTGACTATAAAACTGGCAGAGAATCAGGAAGTCTTAATGTGGGTTTCAGGTCGAGTGAAGTGGAATGTCTGAGTCAAAGGGCATTATAATGGTATTTACTGAATTTTACCATTTTGCTCCAACAAGTGAAATGTTGTCTTCTATCTTGAAAAGCCACAAAACATCTTTTAGGGCACTAGAGGCACTGTTTGAGGAGCCTAACCTCTGCAGAATACAACCACAGGTTTGAGGGAGTCATCTTCACTGGTAAATTAGGGTTGAAGTTATTAGGGCCAGTCAAACTCCTCTGTGAAGAACAGTTACAGCCAACTTGTAGAGCTTTTGCAGCAAAAGAACTGTGTTAGTTTTGCATGAAGAATGAAAGAGTAGCATTAGGATGGTGTTTTAAGCTGATATAAAACTTGACTGCTGCTAAAAGTGTCAGTTCCATCCTTATTCCTTTATTTGCATCTTTCCCTCAGTGTAGCATGACCCCAGGGAGAGGTGATACAGTTCTTTAATCCCACTGAATTCTTCTCAGGTGTTAGAAGAAAAAAAAACAACCTGCTAACATAACATAACTTTCTAACATAAACTTTTGAAAACTGTGCTTGCTCCTAGTAGTATTTTAGTTATCAGTCTTAAGGGACAATTCTGTTTAGTCTTGAAGCTTATAAATACAACATCCAAAGGACTAAAAGGCAGAAAAAAAAAAAAAAAGAAAGACGCAATGTGATGAGTAATTCAACCTTTGTGTTTAGTATAACCATTTCATTTACGGCTCGAAGCATTTTCTTTTTTCGCAGTTCACAGTAACCAGCTATAGGAAAAAATAAAACACCATTATTTTTCCACTTATTCTGCAGCAGTTGAATGTTGTCTATGAAATATCCAGTGTACCCTTCCAATTAAAATGAGCCAAGTATCCACGCAAAATTATCTGTTATCCAGTTAAAGCTTTCTTATGTTTCAGACTTGCTACAAATCTTGACTATCCTTTTCACCAGGTCAGTGGTACTGTTGAAGTAAGGAGCTAAATTAGTTTTACCCTGAACGCTCTTGAAAAGCCTGTATTGGCTGTGCTCTGCTGTTTCTACTTCATAATGGTTTTGTTCATTGCAAGCAGTTTAGTAAGTTATTGCAGATACATTGTAGGAGACAAAGTTGTGCCAACTGGTCTGTTACTTCAGTGTTCTTCCTTGTTCCTTTCCTTGTCACTTTCTCTTTCCTTTAAGCATGAAGATTTTGAATATTCGAAACATTTTGTATCATTTATTGTTATTTAACAGTCACAACAACTTTCATATCCCTTTGTTTTTATCTTCCTTTTAATATATAAGTAGAATCTTTTCCTGGTGCTTTTTGTATTCTCTAATTGAAGCTTACATTGCACTCCAGGGTTTCTGGTTTTGTCTCTGTGCACTTGCTCTATTCCCTGGTCAATTTGCCTAATTACCACTTTTGTATGATACCTTTCTGATTTTTCAGGTCATTTAACAGCTCCTGATGTGATCATAATTTATTAAAATTTCTTGCCCGTTCAATCTTCTAGGTCACATCTGCCGTTTAAAGAACAATTCTGAGAATGAACTGCCATAGATTCAAGTAGTTCTGCACTGGATTTGTTACTTCAAGTTATTAAATAACCTCGTCCCTTCTGAAGAACATGTTAATTTTATGTCAGTGTACTGTCTTGAACAGACTGCAGTGAATTTCACAGTCTGCTTGCTAAATTATATCAGCTTAAAAAATGTTGGATTGCAGAAGAGAAGCACCTATCACTTTCAAGTATTTTGATAAGATCTCCATAGCTTTTCTCCTGCGGAGGTTTATAGTGTATTCCAAAACTCAAAACTAAAGTGTTGATTGTAGAAATTTGCAGATATGGGATCTGAAAAGATGAGATTGGCTTGTTTTTTCTAGCACATTTCTTTAAAATAGAAAGAAAAAACCTTTGTTTGATTGTTTGAAAGGGATCTGATGAGAGCATTAGGTTAAAAATACTGGTATACATCATATATCTCGTCGGAATTAACGGTAGAGCTTTCCTAATGTATTTAAAGCAATTTCTATGAAATGTCAGGTTGAAGAAAGCAGTAATTTTTCCAGCCTTCTAACATTGTATTCTTTTGTGTATTCCGCATCAGCAAACTTCAGCTCAGATAGTAATTTTTTATGTTGTTGGATGAAGCAGCTGGAACGTAGGCCTTTACCTTCTAGTTTCCTTCCTTTTGACAGTATGTGTCAAGAGTATAGTGTGGGTGAGACTAACTTTAGCGATATTAAATTTATGATTGTGACAACAGGTAATAGTACTTCGGTCTTTCCATTTGCAGGGACTGGTAACATAATAATAATTCCTTCAAGAATAAAAGTTGATATATAACTTCATAATCTAGGAATACATATTTGTAATTTATAGTCCACTGTCTATTTCTCCATTAAGGTGGCATACAGAAAAAAAAATTTGCTACCTTAGAGAAGCAAGTCCAAATTCTTACAAGTTAAATGTATCTCAAATTTTTAAAATAAAGTCTGGCAGTTCATCATTAAGGACTCAGTGCTTTGATTTTCATTAAGAAATGACAGAATGTCAATTATAAAAGTTTTAAGTTGCCAAGATCTAAATATAGGGTATGTACTTTTCCCTTGATAGTTAAGATCCCAACACTAACATCCACAGCAGTTTAGGTAGCTTCACCATCTTCATTGCCAGAGTGATGTTACTGATATCAACCAGCACTGTAAAACAAACATGGGACTTCTTTCATTTTAGCAGAGATGAGTCACAAAAAGAATTTCTGTTCTTTATTTGAGAAGGTATTAATTTGAAATTATATAGGACAGAGACTGGACAGGATAAGAGCTTTTTAATATAGATTATCTTTCTTTTTGGTATTATCAGCATGCTATCTTCAAATTACTCAGACACTGAAATCAATAAAAGCTCTTGCACATCCTGCAGAAGTCACCAGTGGGTTTCATTGGCTTTAAATCATACATCCCGCTTAACTGTCTAGACTTCATTGCCAAATTTTGTGAAGAAAACAATAATCATTAATTTAACTGTGGGTTTTTGTTTTATTATTCCTCTAGAATAAATTTAAAGAATTTTCTCACAGCAAAAAAAGAGAAATTAAACTGAAGTTGAACTGAGAAAGAAGTCTGCTCTCTAACTTTGAATGCAATGAAATTAACAATTAGAAATTACAAGAAATATGGCAATATGCAGGAAATCAGTTAAATTTAGATCTCCAGAAAACAGTGATCCAGGAATCCTGAGCATAGCATTAAAAATTAATTTGCCCCTCAACGCTGATTTAGCCATCTTATTAAACTATGACCAAATTTACCAAAATTTGGAGGCCATTTTCTCTCCTTTTCTCACTAGACTTACAGAACTGCTAGAGAAGGAGCATCCTTCATTTGCACAATAACCCAGTGCTTTTGGCATCCAGCAGAATACTACTGACCCATATTCCACTTCTTTAAATCTCAGTCCTCTGCTTCCAAAGAAACCACTCCAGCCAGGACAGAGTGTACTTCAGAATCCACGTCTTTCACCCTCTGATCTTCATACTGTTTTTATCCACTTGAATAAATAGCAGCTAATAGAAACATGGATTAAAAGCAGGTGATTCAGTTCTTTTATGAGTATCCTAACTACCAGGCTAGAGTCTTTCTCACATACTTGCTTTTTGGCACAATGAACGTTGAAGTAATTGTATAAAATGGGTGGAGTTATGCTAACATTAGAATTCAAGTATTCAGTATGTCAGCATTTGGACACACATACAGTCCGATCATTCTGACATATTGGCAAGTTAAGACCACTATAAATTATGCTCTGTTTCATGAAAATAGAGTCTCACTGTTTTACTTGTGTAGTGTGAAACAGAAAATGTGAACACAGTGCTTAAGGCTACTTAACTCACTCAGTTCTGTCCAGAGAGAGATACAGGTCACAGCACTTCAGGTGGAAGCTGAAATCTAGATCCCATGAATGTCCTGTCAGTGGTCTCAGCCACCGACTTAACTGTGTGAGAGGACTTCAGGAGTCAAATGGAAGAAACAAACTTCCCTTCTACTCTCCCTTAAGGAAGAAAACAGGAGGAAGAGAGAGGAAAGTTTGTAGCTTCCTCTCCTTTTCTCTCCACTGCACTTCTCTCTCCTCCCCCAAGATTTCTACTAAAATTCTACTCAGAGCATGGTTTGCACTTCCCATTTGTTTTGCTTAAGACCATGTGATTATTATTCTGCGAAAATACAAAGTTATTTACAAATATACGTCCTCTTTCAAGGCCAAGATTTTTCGCTCTTAAATTTAGGTCACATTCAGCTCAGTAAAGTTGTAAAAGTGAAGCCAGAGCAGCAGTATTGCTGACAAATTCACTTTAAAACCATAGACATAGTGTAATTCTGTCTGTCTGCTGAGGGATGGGGAATGCTATAGGAGACCCCAGGATTTTGGTTCCTTTTTCATGTCAAATGGACAACCCTTAAAGGCACGCTTTGCATCTGGTGTACATCTTGCTTTTGCTTCAGGGACACTTCAGGTTGAGGACAGCTTTGTCCCAAGATGGAGTCATGATGTGGCCAAAATGCAGGCCCAAATGTGCAAACCTGAGTGTTTCCCTGAATCACGTAAAGCAGACTAATCCACAGGACTGCTTTTATGACCCATGCAGTTCCACAGGGGAGAATATACAAGTTTTCCACACAGACTTTTCTTAAGGTCAGGAACTGTGAGCTCGTTTACAAAAAACAAATCAAATCAAATCAAAACAAATGAAAAAAATCAGTCCCTCATTACCGATGTCTAATTTTTTATTATTTTTATTGTTATCAAGGTGTAAAGACTAGAAAACAATTGAAATGTTAAAAAATATAGTTCCCCAAAAATAAGAACAAGCGTAAATAAAACTAACACTGAAATGCATGCTCCTATATGAAACCTATATCTTAAGTTATATTTTTGAGCAACAATTTGGTTTATCACCAAGAATAATATTGATTTCATTTTCACTATCCAAGTATCCCCTAGGAAACTTTCTCTGATTCAAACAGTTAAATTTGAGCAGTCTTTCAAAGGATCAGACCAGCTGGAATCAGATGTCATATGAAGACAAAGAGAAAGTGAATGTCATTTTAGACACCACTCCTTTTTTTTTTTTTTTTACCTTCTAGGAGAATAGTTTTTTTCCAAGATACTAGAGCAATACTTTCAAAAGGCTTATCAAGTGACTTGTTTGTTACTTAAAGCTTGAAGTGGAAACGTCTGCAAGACATTAGAAAAAACCCCTTCTGCTCCATTGCCTGTTCTCCTCCAGTCGCTTATACCTTTCCATAATGTCACAACAGTTCACACCTATATAAATAAATGAGAACACTCCAGCTATATTTTATAGCCTGGCTAACTTGCAGGATCTTTGAACACAGAGGTACAGAACTGGACTACTACTGAATCACGGATTCTCAATGCATGGAAACTAATCTACTTAAAAAAATGCTATTAAAGTAACAAAATTAAAGAAAACACAAAGTTAGAGAATTCTAATAATTTCCTTTTATATTTTTAATTGCAATATATTAATGGATTTGAATTTGGGTTTTACATCTGTTAAGGTTATTTTTAGATTGTACTGGCTTGGAAAACAGACATAAGATATGTCTCAAGGTTTTTCATACACTGGCATGAATAGCACTTTGGGTATTTAACCTTCTTCAAAATAACATATGTCCCATGGCAGGTCCCCAAGTTAATGAAGACGATGATAGCAGCATTTCCCTCCATGACTGCTACAGGTGGTGAGTCTCGTTACCGTTGCTGAGGCTGCCAATATAAGTACCCAACCAAAAACCAGCTGGGTAAATAGTATATACATTATGGTTCCCAGACACTTCAGACTTGTGTAACGGAACGTAAGTTGTAAGTGGGAGACTGTTTCTGCCAAAGATATTTTTCTTTTTCTCCTCTGCTTTGAATAACATTTTTAAAATGTCACAATGGAAGAATGCATACTTCCTATTACACTAGTCTTTCAACTCCCGCTTAGTTGCCTTGCGTACAGATTTGGAAAATGACTGCACAAGAATAATTCCATTACAGTGATGTAAATTAGGTGTAACTTTACTAAAGTCAATGGAACCATGGCAGGACAAAGCCAATGTAACTACAGAAATCAGGCCTCAGCTGGTACTTCTTTTATGACCAATTAACGTATAGGAAAAAAATGAATGAATACTTACATAAAAAGAATATTTAATTTTCATTCATTCTGAAATTAAACAAAATCTTCAGAAAAAAACACTTTAGAAAAAGTTTAAAAGACATGAATAAGAACATATATATAAAACAATACAGTTCAAAAGGTGGTAGGTTTTGAATGAAACCCAACTTAAAGGACAATTTTTTTTCTATCCTTTTTATTATGCACATGAAAATGTAAGATTTCTCTGAAAAAGACACGAGAAAGCAGCAGTGAGGGAATGTGTGGATTTTATGTTTAAATGCAGATGGAGTTAAAAGAGGAAAGACAAGATAACACTTATGAAGCTGGAAAACTTCACAGAAAGCTGGAAAGCAATGCCTTGCACATGTACAATAAGTGAAGTTACTTTGTCAATGAAATTAGTGAAGCAGGTACATTTCTGCCCAAATTTCAAATTCATGTAGTACTGTTTCATTAAATGTGGTGAATCAACATAGGGTGTTCTCAGGTAACTAAAGTAGGCCCAACCGAGTGTAAATCTGAGTTTTAAGGTGACACATCTCCTTCCTGCTGGTACTACTCCTGTAATTTATGCCTACTTTTTCTCTTTCAAAGCAACAAACTTTCCTGATAAAACTAATGATTATTCACTTCTATTTTTGCCATTTTATAGTTTTATCTTTTCATATATTCAAACTCATTCATCTATGCATTATAATCTGAATTCCACTTGTAGAAGGTCCATACAGAATAAACATGTCAAATGCTACAGTTCGAATAAGCCTGTAATGTGTGGATGAGAATGTTAAAAGGCCTCTCATTTGGGCAATATCATGGCAGGGGTTAGTTTAGGAGTTTTGCCTTCCATTGCCTCAGGCAGGTGCTATGCATTTTCATTCTCTTTCCAATGTTGTATTCCCTTGGCAGAGCTTCTTAATGGTACAGAATTTACACCAGTCTAGCATGTTTAACATAAATATAAGCAGAGTATAAGTCCTCTAAACTATGAACAGAGTTCAGAAAATAAATTAATCTACATTACCAGGAATTAGAGAAACTATTGTCTTATGAAGAGCAGCTGAGGGAATTAGGATTGTTTAGTCTGGAGAAGAGAAAGTTGAGGGGAGACCTTATTGCTCTCTACAACTACCTGAAAGGAGGTTGTAGTGAGATGGGAGCTGGTCTCTTCTCCCAAGTAACTAGCGATAGGACAAGAGGAAATGGGTTCAAGTTGTGCCAGGGAAGGTTTAGACTGGACATTAGGAAAAAAATTTTCACTGAGTTATCAAATATTGGAACAGGCTGCCCAGGGAGGTGGTTGAGTCACCATCCCAAGGTGTATTTAAAAGTCGTGTAGATATGGAGCTTAGAGACACAGTTTAGTGGCAGACCTGGTAGAGTAGGGTCAGTGGTTGGACTAGATGATCTTAAAGGTCTTTTCCAACATAAATGATTTTATGATGCTATGATTCTATTGCAATATTAATGCTACGGTCATGAAAAGGCTAGCAAGCTTCTTGTTCCAATTGGAATGGAGTTTGTCATCAGTGGAAAATAAATGTTTTCCTTCTCCTGTTTACATAACATAATGTAAATTGCAATAACTGCATCAAATTCAGTTGTGTCAGTTCACTCTTTTGGTCAGTACAGAGATAAGACAGTTAAAATCAGTGTTGCCTTAATGCAGATAAAGATATTTTCAGCATACACTCTGAGTTTGCAGAGTAAAGTAAACCTGCTGGCTTAATTTTTAAAGCTCTTTCTGAAGTCGGGATGTCCAAGTCCCACCAAAATAGGAGATTTTAAGAATCCAAACCCCTGAGATAGCTTTGGAAGAATATGACATTGTGCTCAAAACAAAATCAAATAAATTAGTATATATGTTTAAAATGGTCTGACTTTTGCGTTTCCTGAGTCTTGAACAATGGCCACATTTGCAATAAACTTCTAAAAATGCAAATTATATCAGGATCACGTTAGCAAGGATTAGATATACATTACGACATAGTGCTCCATGTGTGTATGTGTGTGTGTACACATATGGGGCCAGGTGGGATCCACCCAAGGGTACTGAGGGAGCTGGCAGAAGTGTTCACAAAGCCACTTTCCATCATTTATCAGCGGTCCTGGCTAATCGGGGAGGTCCCAGTTGACTGGAGGTTAGCAAATGTGATGCCCATGCACAAGAAGGGCCGGAAGGAGGATCTGGGGAACTACAGGCCTGTCAGTCTGACCTCGGTGCCAGGGAAGGTTATGGAACAGATCATGTGGAGTGCCATTATGCGGCATATGCAGGACAACCAGGTGATTAGGCTCAGTCAGCATGGGTTTATGAAAGGCAGGTCCTGATTGACTAACCTGATCTCCTTCTATGACAAGGTGACCTGCTTAGTGGATGAGGGAAAGGCTGTGGATGTTATCTACCTGGACTTTAGCAAAACCGTCAACATGGTTCCCCACAGCACTCTCCTGGAGAAAGTGGCTGTTCATGGCTTGGCTGGGTGTACACTTCACTGGGTCAAAAACTGACTGGATGGCTGGGCCCAAAGATTGGTGGTGAATGCAGTTAAATCCAGTTGGCGGCTGGTCACAAGTGGTGTTCTCCAGGGCTCAGTATTGGGACAAGTTTTGTTTAAGCTCTTTATAAGTTACCTGGACAAGAGGATCAAGTGCACCCTCAGTAAGTTTGCAGATGACACCAAGTTGGGCAGGGGTGTTGATCTCCTTGAGCGAAGGAAGGCCCTACAGAGGGATGGATCAATAGGCTGCGGCCAATGGTATGAGGCTCAACAAGGCCAAGTGCCAGGTCTTGCACTTGGGTCACAGCAACCCCATGCAGTGCTACAGGCTCGGGGAAGACCTGCTGGAAAGCTACCTGGCAGAAAATGACCTGGGTGTATTGGTAGACAGTCAGCTGAATATAAGTCAGCAGCGTGCCCAGGTGACCAAGAAGGCAAATAACACCCTGGCTTGTACCAGAAAGTGTGGTGAGCAGGACTAGGGAAATGATTGTACCCTTGTTGTCAGCACTAGTGAGGCCCTACCTTGAATACTGTGTTCAGTTTTGGACCCCTCACTACAAGAAAGACATCGACATTCTGGAACAAGTCCAGAGAAGGGCAATGAAGCTGGTGAGGGGTCTGGAGTACAGGTCTTATGAGGAGCGGCTGAGGGAACTGGGGTTGTTTAGCCTGGAGAAAAGGAGGCTGAGGGGAGACCTTATCAGTCTCCACAGCTACCTGAAAGGAGGCTGTAGCGAGGTGGGGGTTGATCTCTTCTCCCAGGTAACAAGCAATAGGACAAGAGGAAATGGCCTCAAGTTGTGCCAGGGGAGGTTTAAGATGGATATTAGGAAAATTTCTTCACCTAAAGGGTTATCAGGCATTGGAAGAGGCTGCCCAGTGAAGTGGTGGAGTCACCATCCCTGGAGGTATTTAAAGGATGGGTAGACATGGTGCTTAGGGACATGGTTTAGTGGTGGTTTTGGCAGTGTTAGGTTGATGGTTGGACTTGATGATCTTAAAGGTCCCTTCCAACCTAGATGATTCTATGATTGTAAGAAAGACAGTGAGATGCTGGAGTGTGTCCAAAGAGCAACAAACCTGGTGAAACATCTACAGAATAAGTCTTATGAGGAGCAACTGAGTTAACGGGGATTGTTTAGTCTGGAGAAGAGAAGGTTGAGGGGAGACCTTATCACTTTCTACAACTACCTGAAAGGACGTTGTAGCGAGGTGAGAGTCAGTCTTTTCTCCCAAGTAACATGAGAGGAAACAGCCTGAGGTTGCACCAGGGGAGGTTTAGATTGGATATTAGGAAAAAATTTTTCAGCGAAAGGATTATCAGGCATTGGAACAGGCTGCTCAGGGAAGTGGTTGAGTCACCATCCCTGGAGGTATTTAAAAGACGTGTAGACATGGCACTTAGGGACACAGTTTAATGATGGACTTGGCAGTGTTAGATTTACAGTTACACTCAATCTTAAACGTCTTTCCCAACCTAAATGGTTCTATGATTCTATGATTCTATATCATCGTGTGTTACAGATGAGTTTGTAATCTCATTTCTCGATTCCATCCAGGCATTCCTGGTAACTTAAAACTGTAACACAAATACCCCAAATAATTGAAAGCTATCAAAGGTGAATCAGTTTATGTCATTGTTTTTCTAATGTATCATTTCCTTTGATTTCTAACTGGAAGGTAACATAAGGACCTCAGTGTCATATGCTCCCGGGGTACTAGCTGAAATACTGTGAAACATCAAACCTTCAGTTTTCTCATTTGCTCAACCTGAACTGAGTGTGACCTACACAGTATTTCTGGCTTCCCATTCAGGAATAAAAAATATTGATGATTTACAGCGTCAAGACGTTTATGCCCAAGGTAACACATCATAAATGATGTTACATGTGTTCAAAAGTCATAAAGTGCTGAAAAAATATTTTCTTTTTTTAGCAGAAAAAAATTAGATTTGTTTTAGGAGGAACTGAGTCAATGTAGGGCTTATGTGAGCCACAGGATACCTATTCTGGCACAAAGCTTCACAGACTACTGGAACACCTAACAAACCTTACTGGTTTGACATATTTTGTCAGTTTTGACCAGTCTCCAATGCAAAAGGAAGAACATCCTGAAAGAAATTCTTTTCTGTGTGCTAAAATGCCCTGCATCAAAACCCTAGCCCACCCAATGCCTTTAAACATTATCCTGACTGTGAGTCTCATGGACACAGTTAAGGCTACAAAAAGACTTCAGCAATAGTATAGTGGTGCGTTACAGCTCCAGGATTTCCACAAAAGATTAATTAATCAATCCTCTTAACACCCCAAACCAAGGCTAATTTTATAGATGTAGGACAGAAAGGTTCAGTGACTTACTCTGAGTCCGAGAAAAAAAAATAGTGCTCATAGTTGGAATGTCACTACAGACAATTAAAATTTACATAGAAGAAAGAGAAGGGGTGGGAATGTAAAATACATTTAGAAAAAGCATTTAGAAATCTTAGTGAGTTATTTTGGTAATCTCAATCACCCCAAAAAAATTAGATGGGAGGTATTTGATACAGACTACAAGGGTCTGTATCACATAGAAGGTTGAAGAAATTACATTCATAGGAAAGCCATAATTTTCAGGACATTTAATGACTATTGAGTTTTCATTTTTAATTCTTGTTCATAATCAGATTTTCTCAGACAAGTAATCTTGCATGGTTTTGGTTTTTTCATTATTTTATTCTAGTCTTTTATTTTAGTAGATAGGCTTTTTGCAAGAAAAAAACTAAAAAATGAGACCCTTCTGTCCTCATCTCTCCCCTGTTTTCAAAGCCTGGTAAAGCATGTGAGCTTTTATAATCATGGTTTTTCAAACTTTTTTCCAGATTTTCATCAGAAAGCCTTTTTCATGTTAACAGGATATAAGGTTAAAAAATTATTTAAAAAGGAAAGAGTATTAAAACTAGTTTATAATAGCTCTACGCATGCACAGATGTTAAAGCAAAATTGACATGAGCAGGAGACAAAAAAACCCTCAGAATTCTAGTGTATGTTCACGACATCAAGCAAGGATGACTTGTCCTCTTAAATGCTATTGAACACCGCAAAGAAGTCCAAGGGACATGGTTTTGCCTTTACTATATGCTTCTTAGGTTTACTGTAATAGGAAATTATAAATAAAAAAGTCAATCTTTTCTTTTTCTTCATGGAATTTTATTTTCTTTCCTTCATTTTAATCACAAATTTAAACCCTTAAATCTCATTACACCTCCTTTAAAATGTCAGTACCTAGTAAATGTGCCTAATACCACTAATCAATTTAATCCATGTATTAAAAACCACAATTTTCTGTATGCTAGAGGTCTGTGACTTTTTTAATAATATCTCTGCAAAATGCTTTCTGTCTCAGACAAAATCTTTCACATAAGAATTTTATGAGTCTTGCTATACTAATACTATTGTTAGTTAAAACAATTCTCATTTCAATGATCTACAGCTGTAATAGGAGAATATGTTACAAGAATGTCTATATCTTGAATAGTACAAAAATTTAGATATAATTTGCTATTAGAAATATTCTAACGACATTAGGGATAGGAAAAGACTTTCAAAGGTGAGAGGCTGCTGTATTTTTAATAATATTGTGAGGAAGCTATTAAAATTCTATCATTAAGAATCAAATAGTAACGTACTTAAACTGTTAGATGAAAACTTTAGACATAGAAAATAAGTGATCCGTGATTGGCTAAATGACACAAAATACTGAGAATATAAAGGTAAAAAAGTTAATTTTCCATTAATTAGGAGGTATTGGGTAATACGATGTAAATGTAAATAACTGATACTTTTAAAAAGGTTAGATTAAAAAAAAAAACGAGTTCTAAAGCTTTCTTGTTACTCGTTTATTATTTAAAATGCACATAAAACATCAAACATGATAAAACATGGCTAATAAGACATTGTTCAAATCTACAGTTATCAAGGTCAGTACCCATCACAGAAGCTAGAGTTTTCGCATTGCCTGTGTCTATATAAAATGCACCTAACACTTTAAAACCACCTTAGTCTTTAGTAAATTTTGTAGGGGGAAAAAAGTCTTGCCTTTTTACTTTCCTGAGAAAAATTTGGAGTTCTTTTTTTAATATTTTTACATCATTACGGCATGTTTTCATAGTAACATTCTAAAAATCTTTGTCACTCGATGTTAAATATAGTCTGTTCACAGTCAGACATCAAAGCAAATCTAGCCCAATCCCGTTTCCGCTAAACCTGGCAACAGCAGTAAAGGTACAAAGAGTTCAAAGCTGCACAGGTGTACATCAGATTGAAGAAAACAAATCAGCCCTCTCACATATTTTAAACACCTCTCAGTGTTTAAAACACATACTTCCACAAGTTAGAATTGAAAGAAATGGATATGGATATAAATTACTTGGAATTTTCTCAGTGAATAAGTGAAAAGCTATTTTGCACAAATGTTTTTTGTAGTTGTATACACATAAGGGAAATCCATAACATTAAATAAATCTCAAATTTACACTTCCACCTGTGTGTGGTGACCTGATGTTAATACACCTGCAGGTAACATAAAATTAAATGATTCTGAGTGACTCTCACTGTTCTGTTAAGCTAATACATTATTTTGCTTCCTTGTTCATAAAGAAAACTTTAGAAAATTATAAACTCTGAGAACAGGCCTAATATCAGATAAATTAGATGGTATCTGTCTTGTGGTACAGTCATGAGAAGAGGTACTGAACTACAATTATAATAGATTTTAAAAGTCCTCATCCAAAGATGTATGCCACTTCTTTTCCTGTAACACCTTTTCTTTTTTTATTTTGGGGGGGGTGTGTGTGTCTTGGTGGTCTGGGAGATTGTTTTTGCTGTAATTTATTAGAGTGCATTACTAATTAAATTTTTTAATTTTTATTTAAGGACCATAATAGGACAAACAAAAGTTTAAATACTGGATGGGTGTGAAAAACACTTGGCAACAGGTAAAACATCGCTGAAAATGAAAAATTTAAAGTCTTGTAGTGAAATAAAGGGGAGATGATTCAAGTGTGTTTATGAAAAAACATTTATGAATGTCAATAATGTAGAGAGTGAGAATCCAGTTATGTCTATTAATTACTTAGTATGACTGTACCAATTATATTTTCTGGGTTAGAAGACTCAGATTTTATAGTTTTAGGGGTATTATTATCCAAATGTTACATGAAATAAGGATTTATGAAAAGAAAAAATAAAAACATCCTAGATATATTGATGCTACATTTATGTTTTTAAATTCCCTATTCAATTGTTATAACTTTTTACCATATACCTTCCTTAGGTGCAAAGACTTTGGTTATTGGGTCACTGTGTTAATACATCTGAAATTTTCACTAAAAAGTAGAACTAAGACCAATAGTTTTTCTTCAGATCTTGTGGTGTCTCACAACGAGAAATTATGGCATGTAACAGAGTAACTGTATATGAGCATATCACATTTTTAGAGGAAAATATCACTTACTGGGTGGTGGAACTTGAGACTGGAGACCTTGCGCATTTTCTCAATGTTCATTATTGAAATTTTGTCTTCAGCTATAGATGGGTTGCTGTTTGACTTAAAAATTACATGGTAGTGATTCACTGGATCTACGGGAAGGTAAAAAACCAACTTAATGTAGTGGGTTTTTTCAGATGCTTTTTTCTTTCTTAATTTCCAAAACATTTCTTATTCTTTTGGTTGATGTATTAAAAAAATCCTCTAAATCAGTCAAAGTTTGAGGTCTACTCCCATCTTCTATCTACCAAAATAAATAAATACTTGTTTCTTTGTTACCACTTACTTCACTCTGAAATTTAAAATGAGTCATGAGAAAAATATGTTGCAGAGATTCTAACTGAAAATTTCTCCCATCAAGAACTACCATCAGAGAGACTGATATCAAAACAATACTGGGGAGGGGGGGAAAGTATTTGTGGAAAATAAAGCCTCTTGGTGCTTAACATACCAAAACCCTATAGTTGTGGCTTATATTGTGAAATGAACGGATGTGTGAAAGAATTAAGTGCTGTGTATACTTTCACCCTCCAAATAATCTTACAGTGGTGACTCAAAGAAACACTAGGAGAATGCAAAGTCCTGCTTGTAAACATGAGGCCAGGTGCTACTCATTCAGAAAATTATCCTCTACAGAGGCCAGTTCCAAGATCTGAAGAAAACTCAGAATAATTTGAATAATTTTTAATTTTACTTTAAAACTATTATCTTACTGCAATATTTGTATAGAAACCTTGATACCCTGATCATTACAGTTTTGAGAGTCACAAGGAAGAAGACATATCTATGTGCTACAATGTAACATATATTGCAATTACTTACCATGTATTTTATTAAGAAGTTCCTTTCAAACTTCATATGGTTCATAAAATTCACACACTTTTTAAGGGGAATTAGAGTTCCTATCCAGATGTGATTAATTGTACATTTTAGAGGGAATTCCAGAGACAGCATAAGGGTTACAAATGTTGAAAAAGATAATTCAAAACTGCATCTTTTTTTCAGGGGAAAAATAAAATGACCAGAGAAATGCTGTTTTTTTCCAAATCAGTGAAACAAAAGCACCTCAGCAATGAAATCAACACCTTTTGTGTGTTTAATCAGTAGTGACAGAAAAGCAAGACCAGCATTAATAAAAGATAGATAAACTAATCTGGACATAGTAAAAGTCAAACAAAACTTAAGGTCAATACAGCCTTTGAACTAAACTTGAAATCTTCCTTGTTTGGTAAAAGTGTGCTTGAAGTTCTTGTTATTGCTCTGTTGTACACACACCTCCATAATTCCCGCCCCCCCTTTTCCCTTGAGACCAAAATATTTAAATGCCACTAAAAAGCCTTTTTTGCTTTTAGCTTAAAAGAGAGACAGCTGAGAGCTCTGCATGAAAGCATGATCTTCCAAACAGATTTAAACTTGTTCTTATAAATTCCTCAGTTTTTGAAGTATATTTATTTGAACAGGGAATCTTTTGAGATTTTTCCATCATGAATGGATATCTGCCTTATTTGATCATTAAATAGTGCTTCATAATTAAATAGAAAAGCATGAAAAATTATCTCATCCTGAGACTTAATACTGATAAAAGTTTCAATTTAAGAACAATATGGAGGAAGAGAGTGGTACTAAGAAACTGTATTGCACTTGATCACAACATCTTTACAAAACCAAAATAGTTCTATTAAAGAAAAATATATGTATTTCTCTTTTCTTTGTCAAAGTTCCACCTTGATGAGAACAAACCTTTTTGCATATTTCAATTCTCAACTCCACTTTATTAGCTTTCTTATACAAAATATTATTTGAGTTATTATTGCTACATAAACATTACTTATGTAGGAGAATTACTTAATCCAAAATCATCACAAGAACTGAGAAGAAAAAAATAATGGAAAAAGTTGTGATAATAAAGCCTTAAGTTTAAAGTCCTGCTTGTCTGTTGTCTAGAATTCTCTTCAGTTGTAAGTTATCTATCCTAATTTATTTGCCAGTTTTTTTAATGTATGATTTTCTCACCCAACTACAGGCAATATTGAAGACTGATCAAGCTAATTAATTTCACAAGAGTTTAGAATTTATCTAGGATACTGACCAAAATCATATATTAAAGTAGGCATCTGGAGACCAAGCCTTCCTTCTCCTTTCCTTGTTTAGCCTTTCCTTTTCCGCCTCTTTCCTGGTGGTCAGCTGCATGCTGTGCAGATGTCTTCCTGACATGTGCATAGATGCTTTTCAAGTGGTTTTCACAGCACATGTTCTCAGTTGAGATCTCCAAGAAATTTTGCTTGAAAAACGAAACCAACTCACTTGGGACTTCTGCCAGTTTCAGAAAAAAACAGGAGAAAAAATTTTCATCAGGAGATCATGGGGTTTTGCCATTGCAAAAAATTTTCAAGGCTGATGTTTTGGTTTTTGGGGTGTGCAATCCGAGTGGAAGGAACTATAAAGATCAAAACGTAGAAGTGTGTTGTCACAAGAAATTTGTGTTAGCTATGCATTATATATAACATGAAAAATGAAACAAATGAGGTTTTTTACAAGTGTAGAATACTATTGAGAGAACGATTAGAATGTGCATTCCAAATTGTTTGCTTTCGCTCATATTTTCTGTCAGTAAATTGACTAAGTGGATCACCCTCAGAGAACTTTCTGAGTTCCATAATGATATTATTTCCAATGAAGGAATCCTTTTAATGTCTTTGATCCAGAGTTCACAAAAGACAATAGAAGTCTCAGTGCAGCAACACTTTCCATACAGGAAACAGAGACGTACCACATATATGCTTTCTCAAATGGTAGTCTGTCTGTGATATTTTCCATAAGACAGTACAGGCAAGGATAAAAATATGCCGTTATTTAATTTTGGTTTTGTAGAGTATTTTCTTTTGTACTAACCGTACTCTCTCTTTACTATTTATTTAATATTTCTTCAAGATTTTCAGATAAATTACATAATTACGGAATAGGCCAGGCAAATCAATATGGCATTTTTCATGTCATGATATGATGTTAGTCATTTCCCTTAGACATATGATGATTCTAATTACTTTAGCCTCCTTTGAATTATAGCTAACCAAAGATTAATTCATGCACATTTTTAATAATTAAAAAAATTAATCTTCCAAGTGAACATTTTGTAAATGCTCCATTTAGAAAAATGTTCTGACTCCTTTTTTACCCTGTAGAAAATATTCTTACCAATCTAGTGACTACGAAGTATGTTTTTAGAAGAACAATATTCAGTTTATGTAAACATCGTTATGAATTGCACTAGATTTTCCCACCCATGAGAAGATATTCACGTTCCAGTGACATTAAGATGTGTTAGAAATAAGGGCACCCACGTGGTAGTTATTGGGATACAATATCTTGAAACTGTGAACTGTCATTTCTGCCTATCATAAACTGTTTCACATCATGTCTTTGTCTGGTATGTGTACACAGGGAAATTATTACAAAATAAGGACAGATGACACTACATATCATCAAATAAAGCTTAAAGAAAATTTAAAGTATATATCACTTTTAGCTTCCTTAAGACTGCAGTACCTTTGTTACAACTCCCTCCCAAGTTCAGTGACTGTCCAACTCTTACTTGCAACTAGGGGAAATGAAGAAAAGCTCATGTTTTCAAATGCCTTTAGGCACTTAGTATTCTTCTAAAGAGTAGCTAACTCTTGAGTAATGTTGTGAATTAGGGTATATTCTCTTAACATTCTTCTTGCACTGGTGTTACCTCATCTAAGTCAACTGTATTTTCCATGCTCACTAGCCCTTGGTCTGCTATGTGTAGACAATGGTACAGATGCAGATGTTGCTGGTGTCCTACCTTAAAGTTAAATGACTGGCTGAGGTCACAGTTGATCAATTAATTCTTTGGATCAAAGTTGATTCTTTGGATCCCCTCTTCAAAAAACGCAAAGGAGTTAATGACTGTTAGGGATACTTTTTTGCAGTCAAAAACACGTTGATTAAATGAGATACTTCTCATCTGTTGTCACATTGCCTTTGGACCTTTAGATTTCCTTTAAAACTTCCCTTTTATTCTGTTACACATTTAATCAAATGCAGCTAAAATAACAAAACAGACCTGATTAATTTATTGTTGCCACACAAGAACTGGAAATAGGCTCTAGGCAATGCATTTTTGCTATCTCTTATGGGTAATAAAGCATTCATACAGTGATGTATTGATTTAACCTCACACATGTCATTGAGTAACCTTTCTTACAGTATGCAAAGCCCCTTTCCTAAGACACCACAGAGTACACTTTGAAGGTGCTACACAAGAGGTTTAGCCACGTGACTGCTGTAAAGATCAGTCAGAGGTCTGTGAATATCCATGCAAACTTTCAAAATCATGCCTTTATTTGATTAGTTACTGCAAAAGCTTCATAGCTGAACCAGCATTTTCAAAGAAATAAGATTCTGACTTAGTTTGATTTAAACATTATGGTGTGATTTATTGATTTATTGAAATTGATTTATTGGAAAACTGATCTGGAAAAATACTATTCCTCCAAAATAGTAAGTTGGAGTGTTGAATAATAAGTTCTAGTTTGCCTTTATTACTTCCTTCAATGAACAACTTTTTTGGTTGCAATATTGCTCATAATTGAATAACAGATTATAATGACATAATCAAAGCCTGTCCTCAGTTGTCCTTTCCTTTTAGGTGATACCCTTAAGCAGGGAAGAGCCCAAGATACCATTCTTAGATGCTGTGACTATTCATGTTTTAAAAAAACAACCATTAGAATGAAGATTTTCTCAGACTGAAACCGTATTACTTCCTGTCTATGTTGTACCTCGTTTGATTCTTCCTTACATTTTTCAGCAGTGAAAAGTAGCCATTTACTTTGAAATGAAGAAATAATTATCTGTACTATATCTACTAAACAATTTTCCCATTCTCTCTAACTTTATGGGCACTTCATTCTTGTCAAATCTCATTTCTTTAGATCTTTGCCCATAGCCTAATGTTACCTAGACACTAAGACAAATGCTCCTATAGAATAGCGGATAAGACTACCAAATTTATTAATATCAGTCACTTAGCTTTAGGTATTTCAACATGGTAAATCAGAGAATCTCTTTTTCTCTATAACGCACTTAGAAGCTGGCTTTTAATTATAGGCGCTCATTCCTATATTCAATGACTGAGTTTAGATTATCTGGAAGTTTACAGTTTGCCACCAAAATGTCCAGGAATATAAACTGTCAGGAGATCCCTGAAGCCTAGACAGAAATGGGGGGAGAGGAGAAGAAAAAAGACTAATTGATTTTCTTTTTCCAAAAAAGAGCAATTGTTCCCTCTGCCTGTAGAATTCAAATTCAAAGTTAATTTGAAAGTGCTGAGGGAAAGGTGCCCTCTTTCTCAGACTTTCTTTGAGAAAATGCAATCTGACGTGTCAGAGAGATAACTAACATCCTAAAAGAACAGAATTCTTCCAAAGCAAGGGACGTGGCACAAGAACATACTTCATGAAATAAGAACCATTATTGTACCAATAAGCAAAAATGAATATAGATTTTTAGATCTCTATTCTTTCTCCTGGTAAAGAAAAGCCTTATTAACTTTGACATTTAAGTCATCATATCTTGCAAATGCTGGAATAATGTTTGTACCTTCGATTAAATCTACATCTACATATGCTAACAAGCAGTGAAACCTGAGGCTGAAAGTAGAGTTATTTTTTGTGAATGAGCAAGGAGGAAAAAGAAGTTATTTTTATCCCTTCTGCCATCCATAACCATATAAGAGAACTACACAACCACTACTGAAATAAACAAAACTGGCTGAGAGAAAAGGAGAAGCTCAGGTTCTCTGAGCCAGGATTCAGCACCTGAAGTCAGGGGAACTCTCTGCAGCAATGCAGAGGTCTGCCAACAAGCACTGAATTGTCTGTTGGAGACTAATGATAGCAATACCTATCCGAGCAATGCGTGTGGATCATTCAACACAGCTATAAGGTGAAAGTGTAATGCATTTTGCTGTGTAATTTTTCCCAGAGACATCATCGAGCAGAAATGAAGAAGTTGGATGAAGAATGGACAGGAGGGGAATTATAGCTTCTCTTACATCGTGTCAGATTTTTTTTCTCCTCCTTTTTTATTTTATTTTTATTTCTATTTTATTCTCAGTGTCATGGTTTGGGCCGGCTTGGCCCGATCAGGCAGAATGACAAATGCTCTCTCTTTCCTGCTCCGCTTCCGAAGGGAGGCAGGAGGCAGGAGAGAGAGAGAAAAAGAGAGAGACTTAAGGGTTTAGAAGGAACTAAACTATTTTAATGAAAAAGAAAATTATTACATATATACAAAACTGTGTCAAGCTCCCAGGATGACAATCATGTCACCAGCAGGCACTGGGGAAGTACCAGACTGGACTCCATGACAGACAGGAACTGTATTCCAGATCTGGATTCAGGGTCGGGATCAAAGGCAGGTGAACAGACAGAGTCCTCCTTGGATGCCGGCCATTGAAGAAAGAAAACTGACCCTTTGATCCCTCAGCTTTTATACTAAGCATGAGGCAGATGGGATGGAATACCCTGTTGGTCAGTTTTGGGTCACCTGTCCTGTCCGCTCCTCTCCACAGGTGTGACCCCTCTACGCTTTTCCGCTTCTGACCCTCCAATGGGGCAAATAACAAAGTTGGCTGCCCTTGGGTGTTATAGCAGTAAGTATAAGCAAGAGCCTCTCTGCATCCCATTCCTTGGCATCAACTATAAACACGGGTCTGATCACTCAGAGCGAACAGTTTCTGCACAACATGTTGTTAATTTCAGCAGTTAGAAGAGGCCTAGCTAAAAAGTAAAGTTACTGAACAAAATTAGTTCTGTTTTAGCTCAAACCAGGACACTCAGGTTACCAGCATGCAAACATGTTATACTTCTTGAAATATATATAGACTATAATCTTGAAGGTGGATACAAATTTTTTCTGGTTTGGGTTTTGTTGGTTTTTTTCCCCCAGCATACCACAAAGCAAAAAACTTTTTTTTTTTTTTAACTCTTACATAGTTAGAGCACAGGTGACTAAGTGGGCCTACTTAGTTAAAAGTACTCAAAAGTTTATTTTGGAAATAGCTTTATTTTATAAATATTTTCATTGTCCTCAGAAAATAGAGAACCAGCTTGCTTTACGTATAAAAAAAAAATAATTATTTGTTTCATCCACTCTTAGTGCTGAAGACAATGGTAGGTAGAAATAAAGCGTCTTATCTAATGACCAAATTTGCTATGGCTCCTATTAGTTGATGTGAGGTACGTGTAATCCTTACAAATGTCAATATCCAGAACTTTTTTTTTCCCAGAATTTTAAATAATATTTTTAGTTTTAGTCAATGCTCTTGCTTGACACAGAAATAAGTTTTTACCTCTTAAATCACTTTACCTTCTTTGTAGTAGCATATAATTATTAGAAAAAACTTTGTTTAGGAGTAGCTTTCCAAAACAGTTGCCCAGCCCACAGCAAGCAGAAAAACAGTATTCTAGCAGCTTTTAGGAGTATGTTTACTGATCTGTGAAATATAAAATAGTATCCAGGGGAAAGAAAGTAATGCCAAGAATTTCTAACATGCTTACACCACAAATAGCCAACAGTCTGTAAGACTGAGCTACAGACTTTCCTGCAGCAATTAAAGTAAACAAGATCAGCAAAGCAAAAAAATTCCTCTTGTTTCTGTATATCAGGGTTAATATGATAGAATTAAATTAGTTTGCAGGTCATATTAGCAGTGTCCCACTACATTAGGAAGGGTCTCAGGGGAGCACAGTTTTATTGAAGATAAACCATTAAGGAGGTTGCTGCCTCAGCACTTTCTACTTTGGATGAAGTATTCTCCGTGTGATACTTAAGAAAGTGATAGGACAGAGACTGACTTCCAGCAGATTGTCAATACTGAACCATGTGACTGGTAAAACATACTAAAAATGCAGTCAGAGTTTTCTCTATTATGTTGGAAGATTTTTTTGTTATTAAAGACAAGAAGGATGCACCTTCAAGACATGTTTAGTAATTTGTAATGCTGACAAATAAATGAAGAAATGGACTATGTAGTCTTATCCTTAACTCATCTAAAATCATAGAGTTATGAGAAATCCTTTCCTTTACCATCTTTCTGATCTGTTGCCTACACCTTGATCCTGAAACAAAAATAGTAACTGAGTGGCTCCCTTTGCCACACAGGGTGGTTTTAAATCTCTAAGATACCACTGGAGCTAAATAGCACAAAGTACACTTAATATACGGGAAAGTATGCAGGAGAGGATATGTAAATTTGCCTGAATTAATTAAGCCTATGTTGAGGAGATAAAAAGTTGTTAGGACAGAATTCAATTGCTCCTTATCCCAGGTAACTCTGTTTGAGGGAATTAAATAATTCGTGGTTGTGGTAATTCCCTGTCTCAGGCTATAATAGAGTATGCTTGAAAAATACCTGTTAGTCTAAGCTATTTTCTTCCATTCAAAAACAGCAGAAATCACCTCTGCCTTACTTTATAGAGAAATTAAGTGGTGGCAGAGGGAGTGTTTTAAAATGACTCTTTCAGTCTTCTTTCTTGCAAAAACGTTTTGGTTATTTATGAAACTTGAATACATCAAGGTGTTCATTGACAACTAACAGCTTTCTTGTGTCTGCACAAGGAGTTACAGTGCAGTTGCACTGTTGGGGTTGATGGAAGTTCAGTCAAATACATATGTTTGAAAGCAGAGGAGAGCGTTCCAGACTTTAAATGTGAAAAACAGCAGAACATGTACAGTTTAGCCCAGAGTATAAGAAATGGACTCATTTCCCTCCTGTCCCCACTTGCTTGAGAATCTGCAGATGCAAACTACATCAAAACTGGGGGAGAAAAAGGTTGGGGGAGGGTGAAATTAATGAACACCCATAATAGTCCCAGATAAATGGACATCCATACTTTATATTTTTATTTTTAAAGAGAGGAAAGTGGCATTTTTTTAAAGTAGAGCCGAGAGAGCACCTGGTGAGCAAACTTGTTTAAAAAAATCAATAATAAGTTCTTCTGAGTTGGTCCAGGCTTGCAAATTTTGAACGAAATGGACTGAAGTAAATGGAAACTTTTAAGTAAAGGGGAACAAATTAGTCCACTATCAGCAACACTAATAAAACAGTAAATCAGATGAAAACAGTTAGGAAGAAGCCAGAATGGCTCAGTGGTGATTGGTCATCTGTGAGGTTTGGGATTACACTGGAGAAGGGAATGAAATAAGGATTTTAAGTGAAAGGTTTTTGGAAAGAACGGGATTGCAGACACCACCAAAAGGAAGCTCCTTTCCAAAGAAAATTCATGTTTTCAGGCAAAGCTGCTGTTCTTCATGGAGTAATATCTCCACCCTCGTTAATGGAAACCTGTAGTATTTATAGTCAATGCTTGTGTAGGTTTATGGGGATACAGCTCTGTCACAGCCCACCTCTGTGCATGCATTGCTCCCAGTAGTCATTCTTTTCTACTATAAAATCCTGACAGAATTTTGATCTCTGAGTCTTCAGGCTTGCAGAAGATTCTCCTGTATGTTATGTCTCTTAATACTTTCTTAACCTTCTTTTCTCTTCAGCAAATGACAAAATCAATTACATCTTTCTTTATTTCCCCCATCTAATACATCAAAAGACTCTTCAAAGCTAATTAACAGAAGTGTTTAATGCTGGTCATTCCTCTAATCTTGTTCATAGAAGAAAATAAGCTATGCAAAACCTGTCAAGGACACGTCTAAGAGAGTTGTGAATGTACGTGGGCTAGTTGAATCTGTTTAATGCCTAGCTCAATCTAACTTCAGAACCAGATTCCTCAGCAAAAATTAGCTGCAGATTATCGACAAAATTCTACCCATGCTGCTGCTGGGCTAGAGAAAAGAGTAGAGTCAAATAAGGTGGGCTGCCTGACACAATCAATCCTACATAACCATGCTGCCAGCCGCAGTTCAGCCACCTATGTTTCCATGAGAGTGAAAGCAGCCTGAATTTAGATTGCGTCTTTCCTTGTACTTATGCTGGAAAACATCAAGGCCCCTTTTAAAGGGCCCTAGAGTCGTGTGATATGCAAGGGATAACTGAGTTGGAAAAGAAGCCTAGGCAGGCTAAGCACAGATGACTGCATGCTTGTTGACACATGACGGAGTAATAAACCCAGTTTTTCCCCTCATGTGTCCCCAAGGAATCCATGGATAATACTGCAAGCAAGAAACAGTTAAAAGTAAACACTTGATTTGTCCTCCCCAGGGTTATGACTGAAGATTTGATGCAAGAAAAACATACCTTTCTCATTTTTTCTTTGTCAGAATACAACAGAAACTTTGGAACTCCTGCTCCTATTTTTCCTCTTCTTTCACTTCCCACCATGATTCCTGTTGCCTTCGTAGAAACCTTTGCTCATTCTTGATTGCTCCATAGATTCCAGTGACTTCTTTTTTGAGAAGCTTTCCCAGAGACTGATAAGCTTATTTTCTGCAATCAAAAAATTTCTGCCTCATCCACTGCTTTTGGATCTCTTCTTCTACATCAAGATTCCCTTGCCTTTAAACCTTCTTATTGTAAAAATTTTACTCCTTCACCCACTGATCCCTATATGTATTCCCAGTAGACTGATTCTCAGCTCCACATTTCATTTGGATGTATTTATCTTTTTATTGTCTTCAGTTGTATTTCTTAATTTCTTTCACTATCACTCTAATCATCAACTGAAGAATGACATCTTCCAAGTTACGGCATCTTGCAGGCATATAGTTTTTACCCCCTTAGAAGTTGTGTTGATTTAAATATTGAAAGGATTAATACACTAATTTTAACAAAGGATAGAAAAGCCTGGTAATAGCAGAGTGACCACTTCACAGGTAGACATTAAAGATGACTAGTTGCAATTAGTATCACCCCTTTAGTGTTGAAATTCAAGTCAAGATTTTATTACAAGAGGGAACGTAACTCTTTGTGAGGACTACATTTTCCATCATACGTTGTAAAAACCTGATTCTGACATTTCCAGTTGCAAAGCTCAACCAGATAAATTCTAGCTTATTACTAATGTCACCGTAAAAAGAATCCAGTAGTGTATATTAATCTTCATGCCTCCATGTGCTCTGTGTGTTATGTGTCATTGTGTCAAAAGGTAATAAAACTTACAATAGCAATGTAGTAATGCCTATTCTATTTGGCTCTGAATGGATATATGTGGAAAAGATTTTTGTGTTTTGGTCATCATAAACTTGGTTTTTGAATCTGAAACCAAGCTTTCACATTAAGGCATAAGGAGTAAATTTCACAGGTATTAATTTTTGTTAGATATTTTTCTGACATGCCCCCCAATTATTTTTGGATGATAAATCAGAGATATTTTTCTTTTTTAGTAGGTAATGGTTGTTGAAGGAAATTATTAACATTTGTAATTATAAATTGTGTTGAAATGAAATTTTACAAGACTGACCATAGAGTAGTTATTATAGACTGCAAGAAACATTGTCTAACTTAAAATGAAAACTGCATTTTGTCCGTTTCATTTCCTTAACTTAAAGTCAATTTCCTATGCATTCAGTTCTTCCACGACAGGAGCTCTGGGTATGCTTCTTCCACAAGTGTATCACTTCTTTATGTGCCGCTAATTTCCCAATTTCATGCCAGCAGTGGAAAACGAGTTCAAGACAGTTCTACAGTAATTTGTGACTACACAAATATTTTGCATATGAATAAACACATGTAGATATAAAACTGTGGTATACTTCATTTTTTTGCTAGTGTGATTTCAAAGATCACTATCTTGTATCGTTCATTCCATTTTGCAGTTACTCCATCAGCATTTTTTGAATTCCCACAACTTTCACTTTTGAATTTTGTTATCATTATTTTTAGAACTTATGTTGCAGTATAAAGCAGATGGTACAGCAAGGTCAGATTCCACAGTCCAGTAGTGTCTCCTTGAAAGACCTTATTTGCCTCCAGTGAGTTGTCTTTTATCGAGAAAAGGGTTTTGCTGGAGGTAACAAAGATAGAACTATAAATACAGTAACTTTTGCACATTTTTTTGTCAGAAGGGACCACAGCAATTATATTTACCACCTCCTCCTTGTCATATGCAGAGATTACTGAAGAACTGAGCTTTAGAAAGATGACTTGAAGGAGGGCAAGGTAATTAATACAGTTATATGGATATTTAGGGGGATTTTCCTCTCATCTAGAAAGACCCAATTTGGAGACAAATGCTTGTTAGAGGAGTAGAACTAAGTAAATTGGAATTAATTAAAAAAAGATTTTGGAACAAAAACATGAACAGAGGTTTCTTTTTGAACAGCTTGCTTTCTTCTCTGTCACATAGTCTTTGGTCTTCATGTAAACCTTTGTCTCTCCTAATAGTTCTTTTGTTTCTTTGTAGAAAGATTATGATCAGAAATTATACAACTAGAAATTTAAGCTTGTTTGATATTTTTTTTAAATATTCCTCAAAAGCGTTAATGATTGGTCACATTATTCAGGCATTTTTTTTATTATAACTTCAAAATTTACAGGTTTTATTCACTCTACTTGCAAACTACTTTGCTGTCAAACTGAGGCTGGAAGTGTTTTTGGATCCAAACCTACTCCTGGAATAATTTCTTTCCTCTGATTTCCATATGAGCAAATACTTTCTTGTTGATTTTAAACTATAATAATGATTCACAGCAGGATGTTCCAGAATCACAGAGGATCATGACTTTCATGTCATAATCTCATCTTCAAATTATAACTTCTCAGAAATTTTGGATTATGGTCATTTATCCTGTCTCACAAAGCAACATTTTTCTCTTCCTACCATGCTAGAGGTCCATAGGAAGCAGAGCATACATTACAGATTCCCAGCAGCTGTTCAGATTTATCCTTAAGAATTATAAACCCTCTGGAATAGCATTTCTACATTCATTAGATAAGCAAAAGATATAGCAAAGAAGTAGTAGACATTACTCATAAAATTGTGAATGTCAAAGTTCCTGTGGAGTCTCAACTACCATTACACTCAGGGATGCCCAAGTGCTACAATGACAGAAACAAAAGGAAAATACTAAACAGGTAAAATGTAGTTTTTCATATATCTTGGGATGAGGTCTATTGTATTCCTACTCTGTTATTAAGATGACTAACATCGAAAGTTGCAGTACTTCAAGAATGTTTTATATTCTATCCAAAATGCAGAAAGGGAAAAAAACTGTACAGTCATGCTCTGTCCTCTGTTTTTGATCAAAATTATATCGAAATGTTTCATGTACATTTTATTTTGTTGCTCTAGTAATTACTTATAGTGATTCACCACAGAAATGGGTAATTATAGGATTCTTTATCTTGTTTAGAAAGTTTTTGAATTCTAGTTAATAGCTTTGTCAGATAGAAAGAAATTATTTATGTTAGGTGTGGTTTATTGTTTGGTTTTGAGTTACATTTGTCCTTTTAGACTTCTAGTAGACTAAAATAGGAAAGAATAGAACAGAAAATAAATATACAAAATCATTTCTAAAATTAATTTTATTATTTAGAGTTGTTAAGGATAATAGTTACCAAACCCTGGCCTTGGAACTAAGCTCACAGATTATATCTTAATAGTACAGTAGGAGAACTGCGTGCAATTCTGTTCCATAATCAGAAATGTAATTTAAAAGGGATTAAGACCGGTGTGATATCCGCCCAATGCAAGGAAAGCAAGTAAATTCAGGCCAAAGGAAAGATCTTAACTATTAACTTAAAACCCATACAGCAAGTTTCCACTAAGAGAGAGTGCCTCAGCATATCCACATATTCACCATCAGGCAATAAAACATACTATATGTAATACATAAATCTTTAATAGGGACTACCTTCCACTCACATGGTAAGGGGTTACTAAAAACATGATCTCAACTTTAATTAAAGAAGCATTCCTACACCTGAGTATAATTAAGACTGGAATATAAAGTTCATTTTTCTCCTAAAACATATTTTTAAGGAATAGCTCTGACAGTATTTTGGGGAACATACATTTCAATTTTTAAACTTGCATTTTATAATCCATCATAATGGACAAGAAATAAAGTATTTCAAGTGAAACCAAGATGATGGCTTTCAACCTTATTTTTCTTCAGAGAATGCATATATAAGTATGGAATATACTTCAAGAGATTCATTCACCCTTCTTCAAGACAGGGTTACCAAGACCTAAACCATTTGTGACAAGCAATACCATTTCTGTAATTGCCATTAAAACAATCTGTTCTTGTGTTTCCTATAGAAATATTTTGCTAATATTTGACCTCCATTTGTCTCAACCCAGGAGATTTGTTATTTTTTGTCATATCCATAGTGAATTCTCGGCTACAGGGAATGAGATTATTCATGAGGTAAGAAGTTATATTACTAATGACAAACTAACAATAATTAAATAAAAAAAATTAGTTTAGGCTGCATCTGAAGCTATAAACATAGGTATTATTGTGTGAAATAGATACCTTCTAAATTATCTAAATCTCAAATCTGAAAATAGTCTCCCATTCAGGCAGAATGTCATAGGGTTTGTTTTGGCTCCAGCGCAGATTTGAGATGTACCCTCTAGTTTGCTGCTGGGAAGAAAGACAACATGGAATTGAAGTTCTACACTGTTAATAGTGATGAAGTTGATACCTATTTTTTTGAAATCTTTGAGGATCAGTTAGATTTTCCAGACCTAGCTGATACTGTGAAATTCTATGTTTTTCAGCACCTAAATTCAGGACATTTTAGAATTCTTAAGATTAAACAAAATTAGTCTGATTAGAAACGTTTAGTGCACTCCTTTTATATTCTCTTCAATCGTTATTTTTTTGCTACATATTAACCACCTTTATTAGCCAAAGTGGGTTTATTGTTTTCTTAATATTTTAAGTGACTGCTATGCTGTGATAATAGACCACAGGTTTGGAATAGTATACTTGATTTCAAGTTTTTAGGAATAAACACAAATAATGATTATAAATGATAAAGCCACCATATGACATCACGTTTATCTGCAATAGCAAAACAGTATTTTATGCAAGTATGTTATTGTGGTTTGGCCTGAGACTTAGTTAAGCAATTGGTAAATGTGTCTCTTGGAACCAGTTCTTGGCCTTGAATGCAGATTACTTAGTTCACAAAATTAAGATTTCCTGCTGGGAAATTGGGTAGTTTCAAACATACTTTACCACCTTAATGGCTGTTGCCAGATTTGACTTACACTCAGAGGAGAAGCAGAATCTTCCATTATACACTGCGCTGTATATAATATAGGGGAAGCTGTAAGCTTTGGAAGGTTATATGCACCTGTAAAATTAGTAAATTTAAGCAAACCAGAAGGTCAAATTTAGATGAACAGGAGATGGTGAATGCTTTACTCTTTAGGAAGCAAAACCTTAGTTTTAGTAAAATCGATATTAAAAATTGCTATAATTTTAACTGCTACCCCTGGACACTGCCATCACATTTAAATGTACAGGTGTGTGAATTCCAGAATAGGACCCAAAGCTTTGATGGTGCCTCTGATACAGCCTTTTTCTCTGTGGCTTTTGCCAAATCGCTTACCCACCCAAAGGTATGCAAAAAACCTCCTTACATGTGCCATGAGGTTTGAAGAGATTCATTCCCTAAAATTTTCTAGTACTTAAAAAGAATAAAGTGTAACATAAATGTTGACTTATAAAGACCTTCAAAAATACAGTCCTTTAAAGGAGACATTCTGAGATTCTGAATTTTTAGCAAATTTTATACTTTTACATTTTATAGATGGATACTCAGGAGGCTGTAAAAATTGCTTCAGAAAGAATGGTTGGTTATCTGTAAATATTATTTCTGTTGTACCTTTTGTAGTACAGTTGTCAAAATTTCCTGTAGTGGGAAGGGCAGGGATTTCTACTAAATAAAATGTATGCCTGTCCAAATGCATTTAAGAGTGTTCTAATAGCTTGAATCTGTTAAAATCAGTTTTTCTTTCCCTGTGCTACATCAGTTATACCAATATGAAAACTTCTATTCACCACCATAATTGCTGATGGTATAAAATATAGCTTCCTAAAAAATGTACAATGGAGTATTTTGTTTCAGCATCTGTTAAATGTCAGTGCAGAATTTCAAGGGTACAGAATTGTGCAATCTTTCCTCACAGAAGACATCAGTCATGAAAAAGTGAGACAGAATTAAAGAGTTAGCCTTTCTTGGCTCACATTGCATCTAATTCAAGCATGCATGACCCATTGCCATCATCGTTGTACTAATGCCAGCTGGTTCTGATTATTAAGAAAAGCAGCATTGCGTGCTGAACATATAACAATAAACTATTGTCATACGAATGAAGAACTTTTGCTTCTAAGGGCTATAAATATACACATAATAAAAATAAGGTGACTCCAACTTCACATCTCATAGAGAGCAAATAAGAGCTCATCAAGCATACTACAAATGGAACCTGGACAGGGAAAGTATAGCTTCAGTTATTTTCTTCCCCCTTTTTTGGAAGGGGGCATGGGAGGGGTAAAAGTTTTACACTTCTTACTCCTCTCAAGTAATCTAATTCCAAGAGCAGATAGTTTTGAATAGTTAAGGGGAATTTTTTGTCACATTATATGTTCTCACCCTGTCCTGATGTCAGATAGGCTAAGTTATATTTAATACTTGGGGGAAATAGTCAGAATTTTGATAAATAGGATTTCCCATCTCCTCCTCACTGATTTTAAACCAGACACCATGAAAAATCTGGACTTCTAGCAAATAATAAACCCTTTTAATATCTTCATCAGGGAATAATAAAATCAAGTATGTATAAAAACATACCCTTTAGCATATGAAAGCATAGAAGCATGTGAACTTATACAATAACAAGTAGATATCTCATTTTGAGTACATTCACATATTGACACAACAATGTATGCCAAATAAAACTCTCATGAAGCTTGGAACTCAATAAGACAGTGTAATAAAATCTGGGATACAGCTTCCTGAAGTGGGGTCAAAATCATCGTGTTCTACTAGGAATTGCTGTGGAAGGGTAAAATCCCCAGAAAAGATATCTAGATATCTAGGGAAAGAGTTGAAGTAAGAAGAAACCCCATTTGGGATATGTTTAAGTCTTACTGGTTTCATAGGGAATTTATCCATCCAAGACATAGGTATGGATTTAAGTTTTTTGAACCTAAAAAAATGTGGAAAAAATACAAAGATTTTGCAGTACATGGAAAGAACATTAGCAATCCATTTTGCAAAGTCCACATTCAGTTTCTCATATTTTTGTAGTATTTTTGGCCACACAGAGTTCTGGGCTGTTTTTATCAAATTCGTAACTGAAACACAGGTTTAGTGAACACAGTACTTCAGAAAAGAAAAAAAAAATTTAATGATCGTTAATGAGATATTGATAATTTAAATCAACACTACTGTAAAAACTGCAAAGGGATTTAGTATTTGCTCTGATTCTGATATGACTTATTTTCAGTTATTGAAGTAATTCTGTAACTTTATAGACAAGATGAACACAGAGGAAGAAGTGAATGAAGGACACTTAAAGCTCACTTGTGTATTCCCATGATTGCATGATGTTCTCCTGACTGACCATTCCATCCTGAATCAGGAAGACCTCCTGATGAGAGGAGATGCAGCAGGCTAATGGCTCTTTAACCTTTATCTGAGTCTTCTAGGCAAGAGTCCCAGAGCTCAGGACTGGAGCTAAAGTACCTTAACCTGGGCTTCACTTTCACACCTAAAGATCATGTTGATAATCCTGACCTTATCAGATTTCTGTGGCCAGGAGGAACCATCATAATGATCTTGTTGGCCCTGAAGTAAAACGCAGGCCACATAGTTTCATCCACCAATTCCTATAACAAGCCTAGGATTTTGTGTTTGAACTAGAGCACTTCAAAGACAGTAGTGTTAATTGAGACTCAAAGTGATATAGACTCAAAGACAGAGGAGGAATCAAAGCCTGAAAGACAGTGAAATATAATACATCCCTTGGTAATCTGTCCCAGTAGATGATTACATAGGTTTTCTATCTGCACGGTTTAAGACAGAATAACAATATATGACTGTTTTCCTACAGTGATTTGGATCTCCATGATAACAGTATGCTACCAGTAACAGCACTCAGCACCGTTTCATCCACAGATTATTAACTTACAGAATATACTGCTCAGGCTACCAGGTAAATGCTGCATCAAGTACACTCCTCAAACTTATCAGGTAGGTAATTTTAAAGCAAGCGTGTCCATAAGTGCCTCATATCACAGGGGAAACAGACAAGAAGGAGCTGTAAAGACACTTGCAGACAGCATTTTGCAAGGTGCAGCAGATCACGCCTCCTGTATTCTCAACCTGCCAGGCTTGGGCTCAGTTCCAAGCAGCACCCGCATGAGAAGTTTGTGTGTGGGCACGCACCAAGCCTCGCTGGATGATGCCTCTTGGAGTTACAGGGCTTGTTAACACAAGCAGAGCATTGCAGCACCTGAGTAGTTCCCCTCAGCTCACCGCACAGCACCCTGACCATGGGTGTGCACTAATGTCACTGCAAGGACAAGTCCTGCTCTTCCTGATTGAACCCTCTGGGAGAAGGAAGGGAAGGGGAAGGGAAGGGAAGGGAAGGGGAAGGGGAAGGGGAAGGGGAAGGGGAAGGGGAGGGCAAAAATCAGTAGTCGTATTTGTCAAATTTAGGAAAACTTTTAGCACCAGTGATATGAGTCATTCCTCAGGCAAGACTTTTCCTCAGAGAAATGGTTTTTTCCCCTTTCCTTTTCTTCCCTCTCCTTTTCCTTTCTCTTTTCTTGACACCAGGAAAACTATAAATTGCCTATATAGTATTACAGTAAATAACTACAGCATTTAGCCTTTGACTTCCTTACTTAAATTGCCAGTTGTAGCCCAACTAGCGCTTTTTTCTGAGAAATAGAAAGAGCTAAGTCAAAGACAAAGACACAGCCTCAAACAGAGAGTAAATTAGTAAAAGAAAGGGCAACACATGTTTTCACATTCCATTTGCATGTGCATCACATGCACTCCATATATAACACTCCTGATGCTGCCAATGAGAAGTTTAAAGAGGATTTACAGGTTACTAAATGTCTGGCCTCACCTCCAGGCCTAACATCTCAACCCCAGTGAGATCAGTAAGAATTGTGCCATGGGATTTAATTCTGTCTCAGTTTCTTTCGATAAAGTCACTGGAGCTGCTCACTATGGATAAACCTAAATCTACATGCAGAAATTTTAAGATGGTTATTGGTAGGTTAGTGGCAAAAAGAGATATGGAGGGTTTATACCTGTTTCTGTGTTAGGAGGCATAGCCAGTAGGTTATCTGGATTCCTATTCAAAGGGCTTGCTTACACTCCTCAGCTGTTTCATCATGATCGAGAAATGGCAGGAATGATCGCTCTTAAGTGACCATGCAATTGTTATTCTGATATAAGTAATTCAATATTCGGTTGTTTGCTATATGATAATGCTTGAAGAAACACTTGAAAACCAACTGAAGGTAGGCTGATTTGCAAGTAGAATATTGGCCTAAGCTCTTTGAGGGGAAACACCTATTTCAGGGTTTCCAGAGGTGATAGTTTTCTTCTGCATGTAGCTTGGCACCAGTAAACCTGAGGGGTTTCCATCTTTTTTGTGTCTTACTCTTGTGCTTGGCGTCATTAACAATAGCTGAACTAGAGCTCCTCTGAGTTCAGTGTCAAGAGTCTGTCACCAGACTGTTATATCTGGGTGCTGCAGAACTCTGTATTTTATTCTTCCTTTGATCTATAAAACTGATCCTTGGAAATATCATGTGGCTTCATTTGATGATTTTAGAGAACTAGAACATACAGTAATACTAAGACTATGATTTGCAGTGGTTTTTATTTTTTCAGTTTATTTTTTTCTTTCTGTGGGAGCATGAGACAAATATTAAGGGACTCCGATTGTTTTTTTATTGATTATGATATGCAACAACTGAATGAAAACCAGTAAATGGAAACCATTAAATCCCTGTGCTCCAGGTGAAGAACAATTTGGATTTATATTAACAATTTCACCATATGCTGATTTTTCTTATTTAAGCTAAACATTGATATCAGCTAACTTGCTATTGGATTGTTATGTGCTGTCATAAGGCCACACATTACATTTCTTTTGCTTTCAAGTCTCACATACTAGCTCAGAGGAAAAACTATTTTCCCATGTCTTCCATGTTACTACTATTTCTATATATAAATTACAATGTTGAATCAAACATCACTTTCAAAATATTTTTAAATGTGTCTTTCAATGCATAGGACCACATATGATCGTTATACACAACATATACTTGCATACAAATGCCTGATCTACTGAATATTGCAAAGAAAAACTCTGTAAGAATGCTCCCAAAGAATTATCCTAGCCCAGTGTTGCACAGTGCAGCAAGTGCCCCACCATCTATAACACTAAAAGCTTTTCAGCTGCAGCTCCACTGTCTTTTACGTAGGTTGCCATGATGGTATTTTTCTGAAGCTACTGTGACAATGGTTTTTCCTTATTCTCCTCCTGTTCGCACGCTGGTGTTCTCATAACCTTGCACCAGCAAACCCAGATATTAGTGTTATGTTAGATTTCTCACGCCAAGTGATTGCCACTATGTGAGAATAACCCCTTCTTCCTTTCCTTTCCTCCTTTTTACACCTTGTTTTGTAGCTCTCAGTTTGTATTTGCAGAGAAACAAGACTAAGAAAATAATAATGCATACAAGTCATTTAAATATCCCATAAGTATGACCTAATAATATACTTGCAAGTTATTTAGCAACTAATCAACAAGCAACACCTGCCCCTTATCAAAAATAGTCTCCAAATAGCACCAGCAGCATCATAAGCAGGAACATCCAATAGGGATTTTGAGCAGATCCTGATGAAGCCTACATCATTACTATGGGAAAAGTATTATGTGGGATCATATGCTGCTCTGGAGAAGACTTTGGGAGAGGATGGTCCTCAAAGGGACACATCCCCTACCCTATTACCTGTCTTTTTACCTGGCTACTAGGAAGAGTTTTACTCTTCCCTTTTGTTTCTCTCTCTCTCTCTCTTGCTCTCTCCTTCTCATTTCTTTTTCCCAAAAGTAACCCCGATCATAAGAGTCAATGTATGCTTTCAGCTGCATCTCCAGAAATAGGAGCCTATAAAAATTTGCTAGAAAATCCTGAGGATTGTCCACCCTTCTGAAATAAAAAAGAGATACTACAATCATTTGAAATCAAAGTGGGATACCATTTTCTGAAAACCCCTGGAAAGTCAGATTCTTCTTCCCACAGTCAATGACAGCTCAGTTGACTAAGCCTGAGGCAGCAGAGCACTGACAGGTTGTGGTGTTTGCTACACTGTGTGAAGACTTGAGAAACAAATCTGTGCCTTAAAGGTAGCCAGCAGTACCCTGGCAAGTGTTAAAACCTGCAGGCAAGAGTTGTAGCCTGCTTCCACTCCTGTGCTCTGCAAGGACTGGTCTGTTGCTAGTAACTCACAAGTTGCTTTGAATAGACACGCATGTACGTGTGTAGGCACCTGCCTGGTGGTTAGGGCATTTGCCTGAGAGGTGAGAGACACAGTTTCTCATTTCATCTTCAAACTCTCACGCAACTAAAGATTGCCTTGTCCATGAGACTGTAACCTGTGCAGTTCCCTTCTGTAGTGCACTGAAGAGAGCAGGAGTCAGCAGAAGAGCAAATGAAGAAGGAAACCCTGTGGCTAAACCACTAATCACGGAGTGTGAGCTCCTGCTTCCAAAATTGCTTCTGTTTTTGATTGAATGCTTATGCAGAGGAATTACTTCCAAGGAGTAGAAGCTGCAACCCCAGATGTTCCCCTAACTTCATCTGAGTGCTATGAGTGAGATCTTTTCCCCTTTCCTTTACCCCCATCAACATTTCATTCCTGAATCCACATTGGCCACTCTTTGACCAGCAACAGAAAGGGTTTCCTCCCAGCCCACACAAACCCAGCATCCTCAGCATGATGCCTGACAACAGTCAAGTGGAAATCCCCAGAAAAATCCTCCTTCTTGTGTTATGTTTACAGATTAATTCAACGCTATTAGCATGGCTGTCTCAGTGTACTCACTGTATCATAACCTTCAGAAGAGTAAAGCATGGAGAAACCTCTTTTCTGAGTGACGTAGTGTCTTTATATAGTCAAAATAGGCATTTTTGGTAACACACTTTTAATTCCAGAAAAAAAAAATTACTTATAATGTTTTATACTCCGTTCAGTGAAATGATTTTATTGTCTTAAATTTCAAAATCTAAATCCTTTTTTGGATCTCATTTCTAAAGAGTACTTCTTTCTTTCTTTTCCTCATTTCTTTTCTCTTAAAGATTCTGGCTCAAAACTTTTCAGAAGATAATTAGATATAAGAAGCAGAAGCAGCTTTCCTGCAAATATTTTCAAATAACACATGACCTCTGACAAACTGAGAGGGTTGAATTCAACTATGTTTTTTTTGTTTATTTTTTTTTCTTTTCCTGATGTAAGGGCTTTTTAAAAAGATCATGTTTCACACAGTGAATATTATTAAAACATCTTAATCAGATAAGTTAAAAATTTAATTACAAAAAGTGCAGCCCTCACTATCACAGACTTTGTAGGTTATAAATATATGTTTTTTTAAAAAGGATTTAGCTCCACGCAGATGTAATCATTGTTGTAGTAATTTTTTTGTAGTTTTCATGGTTTATACATGAAAGCAAACAAACAAACAAAAAAAAGTAACTTTGAATGGTGCAGCTAGATAACCTACATTCTCCATGAAAATTGCGTGCTTTTATTGCCTGGTGTTTTTATAATGTGATGCCAGCGTGCCACAGGATATCTATCATCAATATAAAGTAAAATTTAGGACTCAGAAAATAAGTTGCCTTGTATCCTCTCAAGTTTATCTCTGGGGAGTGATTTTGAAACTCATGACATTGAACTAAGCAGAAAGGCACAGCTAACACAGCTAATTCAGCTCAAAAGAAACACAAATGTAGTTTCATCAACGTCTCATCAATGTTAAGAGTGACTTGGAAGACTTGGTTTGAGCCGGAGACCACTGCAGCCTTATAAAGACTTTCATCAACTCTGGCTTTCAGAACAGGCCTGTGAGAGATGAACAAAAGGGGAAACTGTTATAGAGTTATGCCAAATAATAGGTAAGATACAGTAAGCACACCTGGGGCTCTTGTTTGCTCTTTCTAATAATACAAGAACAAAAAATGTTTAGATTAAATTGAGAGACAGCTTAAAAGCATTTTAACACGGGTTCTTATTAACTTAGGGAACTGATTAATTAAGCTCCATTGAAGCCAAGATAGACTGTTCAAAAGGAAAAGTAAAAGGAAAAAAAAAAGAAAAAAAAAACCTTAGACATTTCTTTGGATTTGAACAGTTTATTTTCTGCAATCTACCAATGTCAATTATTTTTTTTTCAGAATGAATAATCTCATAGTCTGAAGACTTTTTATTATGTGCTTATGTTTGGTGGTGTGAGTATTGCAGCTGTCTTCCTACTTACTAAGATTATCTGCCAGAATAGCATATACCCTTTTTCAACCTATTACTTATTAATAATATGTAAAATTGCCCCAAAGTCTCTTTATATACTGCAGACTACAGACTATATAATCGTTTTATACAAAGCTAATTAATATTTGCCAAAAAAAATAGTACCTTCAGACTGAGTACATATGCAATCATTTGTGGATGTAAGGCCAGCTCTTGGTTGATTATATGAGATACAGAAGAGGACTGCTGGTCTGGAATATCATAATTTGCCCCTGCAACAAACTCATATGTCTGTCTGGCAAAGGAAAAATGCTATTTTCTTCTTCAGACCTATTCATATGTAGCAATTTGCATGGCTTCAAATACTAGACTAGAAGCAGTCTGTTTTCAGCTAAAACACATAATTAATGTTTCTATCATAAAAAAAATAAAATATGTGAAACCAAATTTTTTAAAGAAAATTTTTGGTGATATAAAGCCCTAAGGACATACTGGTATTTCATTTCTGCTTCTCATTTGACTTTGCTTTTGTTCTTGGTGGTGGTTTATTTCCAAAGGGAATGAAAAAAGAGACTAAGAATTTGGGGGTGATAAAGACTCAAGAAAATATGGAGGATGAAATGGAACATTTGGCAGAATGATACTTAAGACAGGGTTGAGGTGAGACTCAAATGCAATACCTTTTTAGGGATAAAGTTCACTTAAATCAAACAAACAAACAAACATACATATATAAAAACGTAAGACATGACTTAGAAAAGCTGACAGTTCTGACTGTAGGACATTGGAGAGTTAAAGATAGAAATATCTTTAAGAAAATTAAAATATAAGGAAAATCAGTTTTACAGAAGACAATCTACACATTATAGATTGCTAAATACTGGTGTTTACCCAGAGGCAAAACCGGCAAAGGAAGAGCTAAGAATAAAAACAGTATCAGAGGTATTTACATCAGTAGCTAATCAGTTAGGTGAGTCATGGTATTAAGTGGCAGCATTTCATGTGGTTCAGCGATTCTACGCCCCTTCACTGGCAACTTTAAAGGTGTGACTGCAGTATGTACGTACATATGTATAGCTGTATATTTATATATGAAGTCTCATGCTGTGTTTATATCTAATTTCTGTTTGGAGAAAGAAGATTGTGGTTAATGAATCAATAGAAGTAACAATCCATTTCAAAACATATCCATTCACAAATATTCCCCACACATGTACAGAAGAAAAAGGAAAAAGAAAGGAAAAGGGAATCTGAATTGTAAGCTTTGATACAGAAATGAAGCATAGTAAAAGGGTTTGTTGCATGAGGCTTCTTTCCTTTTATTTTAAACTGGTGGATTTATGAAGTGACACAGTTGACTATGTCTCTGAAGTTCTGCTGACACAACTTGTTTTCTCAAGATGTCTTGCCCAGGAAAATGCTTCTTTGAAAAAAAAAAAAAACCAAACTTCATTTTGTGACCTCTTTGACCTTTTCAAGACACCCAAGAGCTTGCCTATAAGAATGTCATTCAAGAAACCTCAGGCCTGCCTGCCTGTTTTGTTTTGTTTTGTTTTGTTTTGAACACTTGTTATTTATTGTGAAAGTGTTTAGGTAGAGATATTTGTCATAGGTGTAAGACAGTACATATTTTATTGAAATGCTGTGGTTTTTACCCATCTGTAAAATGTCCGTTCTAGGGGGAATTAACCTGTGGACATTTTGTATTGGTGTCACCATATCACTATTTTTTAGTAGAGAAACATACCAGTCAAAGTAGGTGTTACCCCATATGGTGCACATTGCTTTGATTGGAGAAGCCAGTTGTTAGTGCTGGAAGCTTATGTAAAAGCTGAAAATTACAGAGCATATTGAGTTTTTAGACTACCCTGAGCAGCGGATTCAGGATTAATGTCATTATTACAGATGACAATTAAAGATCAATATAACCCTATTTTTAAAGTGGAGACAAAAACTGGTTTGCAAGAGATGAGCAACTTTACTGGACATAACTGGCAACATTATACCAATTTAGGTTTTTCCACGTAAGAGGAAAATAAATATTCAAATGTAATAGACAACTAAAAACCATGTAGGTTCTTTTTTATGGTAACTTCAGAAACTGAAAATCCATTTTGACATTACCAAGTGTGAGCATATTATTTGCTTAATGTAGTCTTTATTAACCATAGAATTTACAGTTAATATTATACAGAAATGAATACTGATTATTTTTTCTAAAAGTAAAATATGACAAAAGGTAACAGAAATTCAAATTTAAAGCATAGATTATGTAAGCATTTCTTTTATTAAATACAAAATATTCTGTTACTATTTTTGCTTCACAAAGTTTTTCCTTTTATTTATCTTCTATTCCTGAGACCAGTGCAGCAGAAGCTGCAGAATCAGCAGATCAGCAGAATACTGATCGGTATATTGGAAATTTTTAGGTGAAAGATGAGTATCTTTGAGTTTGTTACGGCTTGCCATAACTTATCCTCACAGAAATGTGGTGCGCTATACCCAAAGTGGAAGGCACAAAATGCTAAAAGTAAATACTGATTTCTCTGCTTGAATCACAGAATCACAGGGGTTGGAAGGGACCTCTGGAGATCATCTAGTCCAACCCCCCTGCCAGAGCAGGGTCACCTAGAGCAGGTTGCACAGGATGGCGTCCAGGCGGGTTTTGAATGTCTCCAGAGTCGGAGACTCCACCACCTCTCTGGGCAGCCTGTTCCAGTGCTCTGCCACCCTCAAAGTGAAGACGTTCCTCCTCAAGCTTAGATGGAACTTCCTGTGTTCAAGTATGTGCCCATTACCTCTTCCTGTGTGAAGTTACAGGAAGAGTGGGAAGTGGAACAAAAAATAAAGTTCCATGGAACAAAATTATTGTATATAATTTTCTGTAACTACAATAGCTATAATGATAATAACTTCTCTAATTAATAAATAAATGAAACAACAAAAACTCCTGGCAAAGCCTCACATCTGCATTTTTTAAAATGAAAAGTCATGACTCACTTTTGAAAAGTCTTGTGGAATAAATAAGGAGCCTTGTCTTTCACATGCTGATTTGGGAGCTTTTTTTTCAGCTATGTATGTTTTTTGCTTTGTTGGAATGTGTGCTGGATAGTAACTCTTTCAGAAGTGTAGATCGATAAATTTTGGCATAGTTATTTGTCCTGGCAGGATTCTCCACTAATTAAATAAAAGCAAAGTTTCTTTGCATGCATATGATGACAGCTCTTGATAACAATACTGGCAAACGTGCATCAAAAGGAAGAATATGTAATCCTGGATCTGTTCCAATATTTCAAATGATTTCTAGAAGCTAGTTTTACATCTCTGTTACTTTTGCTGTTAAGTAGAGGTGCCATTAAAAAAGAAATGTCAAGTCCCTCAGGCCAAAAGTAGAACAACTATGCAATGTCTGTCCTGTTAGTGAACTCTGGTAAAGACCAATGAAGCCTTCAAGCATTACCTCGTATGTTTTCCCAGATGTTTAGGACTTTATTGTATATCTGAAACTTTCTTGCTTTTTCTCTTTCCTTTCTTTCTTAGTGCCCGCTAGATAATTAGATCTTGGGAGACAGAGTAGGAAGTCCATACTTTCCTTTGGCTCTCTTGATTTCCTCCTTACATTTTCATATAGTGGAAACACATTATAGTCCTACCTCAAAAGTTATGTTGGAACATCTGTAGTTCCTAAAGATAATATAATGTATCAAACATAATTAAGTAAAATTATCACCTTGAACTGTGAAATAAACTGGTCCTGCAGGTTGTGTGAGAACATAACCTGCAGGTTTCACCTAACACCTAGCAGAACAGAAGCTTTTAAGAAAAGTCTGAGTAAAACAAGAGATGGCGTATATTTGATGATTAAATTTTTTTTTTTAGAATTTTAGTCAGTATTGAACATGTTTCTTAGAATGCCAGAAAGACTACAGTGTGTCACTTTGGGTTAATTCAATTTTCGTTAAGGAAGATATCTGAACTTATACTCCACACAACAACCTTTTAGAGAAGATATGAAAACTGACGTTTTGGTGCACATAAACCTTAAAGTGTAGTAACATATATTCAGCAGTAGTTTTTAAAATATAGAAACAGCGTTGGTTTATTTTTTTTCTTTAAGGGAGGGATTTTTTCCTGCCCAACTTTATTTTATGGTAGTGTTTGAATATTGCAAACAATTTTCTCTTTGCATAATAACAGTTTGCACTAGAGACCTATCTCTATGGAAAAACGTTTGGCTCACTCCATCCTATATGTTCTTCCATCATTATCCCACAGAGTCTTCCTCAAATTTCCCCAGTTTTCATGCATTGAACCAGTATGTGCAACTCTCTCAGCTTCACGCTATTAAAAAATCATTCTGGTGTTTTGGGTTGGGGTTTGGGTTTTTTCCCCTCTGGGTTGTTGTTTTTGTTTGGTTTGGGGTTTTTTGGTTTGTTGGTTTTTGTTTTTTTTTTCCTTTTGGACCTTTTATTATTTTAAGCACTTGGAAATGAAAACGTGAAAACAGTAATTATGTTGCAGGCCATAGGCACCATGAACTGTCCAGAGTAAACAGGGACAAACGCTGTGTAGCACGGACTCTGCCAAATGGAAGCCACAGATCACATTTTTGGAGTACTAGATGTAGCAATATAGATGGTGGCTTTTCCTTCAGTTAACTCTGACGAGAACAGAGGGTGACCCATAAAATCTTGGACATCTATGATGGGAACTGGTTTGAGTATAAAATAGCTAAATTTAGATATTTGTATAAGGACTGGGTGTCTAGAATCCCTTTGCATTCAGATAGATGCATTCAATATGGTGAGGATAATGCATGTCAAACTGGTATTTACTTTCAGATGATCCAGTTTGCTCTGAAAACTATTGATATCTTTTAAACACCTAAGGCTTAATAAGATGAACTCCAGCCCAACAACTTCTTTTGCATATGGACAAGAGTACTGAGGAAGAAACAATATTGTGTTTTCCACATTAGGCTGGGTTGTCAGTGCCAGTAACTTTAGAACATTTGAGCAATGATCAATACAAGAATCTTGAAAGCAATGCACAGTTCCCAAAATACAGAAAAGGGACCACGCTATTTCATCACATGTCCATATGCAGGCAAATAACTTCTATGCTCATTTGTCCCTTGGATTTCCTCATAAAATCTCGGGAGCATTCCCCTTAATTGCAAAAGGAATAGCACATTTTGTGCTGTAGACAAAGGTTCAGTTGGCTATGAAATGAGAAAACCAGCTCATTCTCTATAAATCTTCAGAATCCAAACCTGGATTTTGTTTAAATAAGTGACAGAGGACTAAAAGCTTCAGCAACCCACTGGAATAATTCTTCTGCTGATGGTAAACCTATCTTCTGCGGATTGCTTCTCAGCTAAACATTGGTTACATGTTTGTATTATTTCTTAAAGCATTGCTTTATGACTGGTATTACAGAGGACACCACGTTTCTTATGTCCCTGTGTCCCATTACCTACCTGCAGAAACTTAATTCGAAGATCTCATTGCAATCTTCTATTTCTGTTCTGCTGGTATCTTTGTTTAGCCTCTTGTAGATAATTAACATTGTTTCCAAATGGCTAATTTGAATTAGAGTCAGTTACTAGTGAATAAGGTAACCTTAGAGAAGCAAAGGGGGGTTGTTTGTTTGTATGTTTCTTAAACTATAATTGCAAGAAATAAGTTGACCATTTGCAATTTCTGTAATCATTAGCTAGAATAGTACAAATAGCATTTCAGATGTAGAACACATTTAGAAATTGCATATACGTTAAGTAAGCAGCTGACTTCATTGATAACTTCAACACAGTCACAGAAACCCCTGCTTTAGTTTTCATTTAATGGGAAGCAACAAAATAAAGAAAAAAATCACCATCTTAAATAGTGTTCTATCTGGGAAGCATCAGAGAGAATTTCTCATTCAGTAAAAATGGTTTGTCCTTAACAAAATTTAAGCAATCTTGAAAACAGCAGTTTTCCTTCTTTGTATAACGTATGAGTAGGTTTTTTTCTATTTATTCCCTTGAACAGTGATGTGATAACACATAATTCTCAAAACGATGTTTACATCAGAAGTTATCCAACAACATAGAAAATATTGTGATTTTAAGTGGGTGATAACATTTTAGTGGATTTAGCTACATACATCATCTAAGGGATTTGATTTTTCTGCTTTTCCTTCCCAAATTTGAATTTGTTGACTCACAGGAAAACTTTGATGGTCTATTTTTATTTACTTATTTAGAAATCATGAACAGTTGCTTTTCCCTACTGGAAATCCATCAGGTATTCATTCCAGATGTATTTCTAACTGATTGAAATATGGTATTAAAGATTCAAAAAAGCATGAATTGATTAAATAAAATATAATAAAATCTTACAATAAAATCCAAATTTCTTGGGCACCGTTTCCAACCCCATATCAATTTACTTGTAGCTACTTTAGTATAATTTCATAGCTCTTTGCAATTACTTCCAGAAGTCTTTTTGACATTTTTAAGATTTGCATATAAAACTCATAAAAGCACCTCTGTGAGAAAAAGCCACTAAAGGTATTCTAACAAACAAAAAATAGACAATGAAATACATGGAAATCTTTTTGCAGTTTTTACAGTGCCAAATGCTAAGCATCTGCTTAAGAACATACGCCTTCAAGCATATCCAAGAGAAGCAATTTTGAGTTTCCTGTCTTTTTTTTGTCTGTTGCAAATAAACATATAGGCAAATTAATTTAATAAAACCCAACAACTCAAAAATGAAATGCAAAATCCATAGATTTTGTATCTAGAAAATATTTTTTTGTTAAGAAAAAAATAAACTATATTCATCATACTAATCAAGAGTAACGTTAGCAGAAACCCCAGTCCAGGAAACACCAATGAATGTTTGCCTGAGCTTGATTCAGAATTCAACAGCCAGGTCATGTTACCAGTCAGGCACATGCATTATCTGCACAGTATTTACAGTATTCCAACACATGAAAGTGAGTAATTATGGAACCATGTTATCATGACAGCCACAGGCAATAATTCAGTAGAGTTCAGAATAATAATCTGATAATGAAATATCTTTTCATAATGTATGAACCTCGAGGTCTTTCATTCCTATTCAAGTTCAAGATTCAGTCTTTCTTCTTTTAATAAAAATTAGTAGTTTCCTCACACATCCAGCCATTTTTATCTTAAATAAATTGTTTTAAAGACATCGGTAATATATTCAGTGAACTATTTTATACCATGAAAATTGTATGTCCTTGGAGTTTATTGTGACCTTTCTAGAAAATTTCAGGATGTACCTGCAGTGTATATCTAGAACTGCAATCAGAATAACTTTTTTGATTCCAGTCTGAAAAGTTAAAAGGTGAACTTTGTGTAGACTGATTATAGCACATAGAAACTCATAAAAATGCTATGTGAAATATGATGGAGTAAGAATTTCTGCTGGTTTTTCATTAGTACTGTTCTTGATTATGCCTCCTCCAGTGGCTACTAGTAGATTCTTTCTAATCCACTTTAGGATAGAACTGGTTTATAATCAAAATGAAGAATGGACAAAGATGAATGCATACCTTAAATATTTGGGTCAGGCTTCAGATATTTCTTAAGTATTGTTTCAGTTCTTTTCTGCCTTAATAATGACATTCTGTCACCCCCATAGAAACAGCAAATACAACACAATAGAACTGGAATTAAGCCAACCTGTTGTTAAACCAATGGTAATGGCAAAACACTGTCTAAAATATTTTACAGCCATTGGAATGCCATATTAAATGCTAAGGAAAAAATAGCTCAATTAACTTTTTTGTCATATCTGTCATATATTTTTCTGGAGATTTAATACAACATCATATATCTGGTGAACTGTTTTCCAGTATTGTGTATTTTATTTTAAAATGTCCATTTAAGGAATGTAAAGTTTTGTTAGAAAGCACTAATGGGTGTTTTTCATTAAGTGCAGAAGTGCTCCAAAATTAGTAATTAAGTCCTGCTTCTATTCTCAGTTTTCTAGATGTATTAGTTAACGTCTCATATGAGAACAGAGATTTTAAAGTGCTCCAGAGAACCTTAAAGATTTACTGGGCCAAAAGCAACAGACACAGAAGTACTCAACAGGTCTTGTCACTACAAAATGTGGAAAGTGACTGTCAAACTCTCACTGTATGCCACAAAAGGAATTGGCCCCTCACTTGCTTTCCATCCCCCAATTTAAAAGGATTAACAAGAAATGGATGATGGAAAACTGCAGAGGTAGCCTCCCAAAGACCCCAAGCAGCAGGATTCTGGGCACTTTTCCAGCCAGTGGAATATTTTTAAGCAGAAATAAAGACTTAAAACAGCCAATCAAGACAGTGAAATTTGAGGAAAGCATCATTTGCTGAAGGATGAAAAGAGAAGTGAACACTCTCTGAAGGCTTTAAGTATTAGTGTGTAAGGTACTCTCCCTAGATTTTTCCCTTTTTGCAAGACACTTCACCAAACAGGAACTTTTGTTAGTGCAAGATTCTTGCATAAGTAACTTACTCACAGATATGACAACATAGTTTGGGGAAAGTGGTAGATACCTGGATTTCAAAATTATAATATAATAACAATATAATTGTTTTTTTTACCTATTCAAACTGAACCATGATGTAGAAACTATAGGCAAGCATTTTGAAGCAGCCTGCTCATGGTGACCAAAGCTGAGATCTCACTGGATGTGCCTCTGCTGCATGCTAGAGGCAAAAGCAAGTCCAAAATCACCTTTCACACACATCACAAACCTGAAGATCAGCCTGTGTCTCAGGAAGGGTATACTCTGCAGAGCATTGAGACCCTATGGTAGAGCAGAATGTCAGGAACTACCCAACATACTGAAAACTGAATGAACGTCTGGGCCCAGAGGGTGGAGATCAGTGGTGCAAAATGTAGTTGGAGGCCAGTAACTAGCGATTTACTCCAGGTCAATACTGGGGCCAATACTATGCAACATCTGGATGATGGGGCAGAGCGTACCCTCAGCAAGTTTGCTGATGATACAAAGCTGGAAGGAGTGACAGATATACTACAGGGTTGTACTGCCACCCAAAGGGAACTCAATAGGCTGACAGGAACCTCATGAAGTTCAACAAGGAGAAGTACAAAGTCCTGCACCTGGGGAGGAACAGCCCCATGCACCAGCAGATACTGGGGGCCACCCAGCTGGAAAGCAGCTTTGCAGAATAGGACCTGGAGGTCCTGGTGGACACCAAGTTGAACATAAGCCAGCAATGTGCACTTGTATCAAAGAAGTCTAATGTTATCCTGGGCTGCATTATGCTAAGCATTGCCAGCAATCTTGAGGGAGGTGATCCTTCCCCTCTACTCAGCACTGGTGAGGCCACACCTGGAGTTCTGTGTCTCGTTCTGGGCTCCCTGTCACAAGAGGGGCAAGGACATACCGGAGAGAGTCCAAGGAAGGGCCACAAAGATAATAAAGGACTGGAGCATCTCTCCTATGAGGAAAGGCTGAGAGAGGTGGGACTGTTTAGCCCAGAGAAAAGAACTCTTAGGGGGGATCTCAACAATGTGTATAAATAGTTGAAGGGAGGGTGCAAAGAGGATGGAGCCAGGCTCCATGAACCCTGTTTCTTTTATATACAGCAAAGTTTTACCCAAGATAATAACTTATTATCTCCACATTCCATTTTACCAAAAGTTCTGTGGACATAAACCTGTCTTCCCATGACAAAAAGGAATGAGGCTTCGGGTAAAAAGACCAGCCTGGCTGAACAAAGCGTTATGGTTGCAACTCAGGAAAAAAAGGAGAATTTATGATCTTTGGAAGAAGGGGCAGACCACTCATGAGGACTACAAAGATGTTCTGAGGCTATGTAGGGAGAAAATCAGAAGGGCCAAAGCCCAACTAGACCTTAACCTTGCTTCTGGTGTTAAGGACAATTAAAAAAGTTTCTATAAATACATGAGCAATAAAAGGAGGACTAAGGAGAATCTCCATCCTTTAGCAGACGGGGGCAGAAACATAGTGACAAAGAATAAGGAAAAGGCTGAGGTACATAATGCCTTCTTTGCCTCAGTCTTTAGTAGTCAGATCAATTGTTCCCTGAGTACCCAGCCCTCTGAGCTAGTAGATAAGGATGGGGAGAAGAATGAAACCCCATAATCCAAGGGGAAATGGTGAGTGACCTGCTATACCACTTAGACATACAAGTCTATGGGGCCAGGTGGAATCCACCCAAGGGTACTGAGGGAGCTGGCAGAAGTGCTCACAAAGCCACTTTCCAACATTTATCAGTGGTCCTGGCTAATTGGGAAGGTCCCAGTTGACTGGAGGTTAGCAAATGTGATGCCCATGCACAAGAAGGGCCGGAAGGAGGATCTGGGGAACTACAGGCCTGTCAGTCTGATCTCGGTGCTGGGGAAGGTTATGGAACAGATCATGTGGAGTGCCATTATGCGGCACATGCAGGACAACCAGGTGACCACGCCCAGTCAGCATGGGTTCATGAAAGGCAGGTCCTGATTGACTAACCTGATGTCTTTCTGTGGCAAGGTGACCCTCTTGGTGGATGAAGGAAAGGTTGTGAATGTTGTCTACCTGGACTTCAGTAAAGACTTTGACATGGTTCCCCACAGCATTCTCCTGGAGAAAGTGGCTGTTCATGGCTTGGCTGGGTGTACGCTTCACTGGGTCAAAAACTGACTGGATGGCTGGGCCCAAAGAGTGGTGGTGAATGGAGTTAAATCCAGTTGGTGGCTAGTCACAGTGTTCCCCAGGGCTCAGTATTGGGGCCAGTTCTGTTTAATGTCTTTATTAATGACCTGGACAAGGGGATCGAGTGCACCCTCAGTAAGTTTGCAGACGACACCAAGTGTCGACCTGCTTGAGGGTAGAATGGCTCTATAGAGGGATCTGGACAGGCTGGATCAATGGATTGAGGTCAATTGTATGAGGCTCAACAATGCCAAATGCTGGGTCCTGCACTTGGGTCACAGCAACCCCATGCAGTGCTACAGGCTTGGGGAAGAGCTGCTGGAAAGCTGCCTGGCAGAAAATGACCTGGGTGTATTGGTAGACAGTCAGCTGAATATAAGTCAGCAGTGTGCCCAGGTGACCAAGAAGGCAAATAACACCCTGGCTTGTACCAGGAATAGTGTGGCCAGCAGCACTAGGGAAGTGATTGCTCCCCTTGTACTGGGCACTAGTGAGGCCTTACTTTGAGTAATGTGTTCAGTTTTGGACCCCTCACTACAAGAAAGACATTGAGATTCTAGAGCAAGTCCAGAGAAGGGCAATGAAGCTGGTGAGGGGTCTGGAGAACAAGTCTTATGAGGAGCGGCTGAGGGAACTGGGGTTGTTTAGCCTGGAGAAAATGAGGCTGAGGGGAGACCTTATTGGTCTCCACAGCTACTTGAAAGGAGGCTGTAGCGAGGTGAGTGTCGATCTCTTCTCCCAAGTAACAAGTGATAGGACAAGAGGAAATGACCTCAAGTTGCGGCAGGGGAGGTTTAGATTAGATATTAAGAAAAATTTCTTCACCGAAAGGGTTATCAAGCATTGGAACAGGCTGCCCAGGGAAGCGGTGGAATCGCCATCCCTGGAGGTATTTAAAGGATGGGTAGACATGGTGCTGAGGAACATGGTTTAGTGGTGGTTTTGGCAGTGTCAGGTTGATGGTTGGACTCGATGATCTTAAAGGTCCCTTCCAACCTGGACGATTCTATGATTCTATGCCTTTTAGGCTACCATCTAAAATGTGTCAAAAAGTCTTTGAACTTTGCTGCAGAACAAAATAAAAAAAATCCTCAATATTCTAGAACTGTAAGGAGTCACAAAATTCAATTAAGTGGAAAGTGTTTATAAATTAAAAAATATTAATAATAGCAATTTGAAATCTGTGATAAGTTTTCATAATTTTTCAATTCAGTCATTTGAATTTCACATCTGGTCCTCCTATAACTTTGATATTAAACCTTAATTTTTGTTTTTTAGCCTTACAATATATTCATTATAAGAAAGCCTGCTATCAAGTTATCAATTGAATACAGAGAATTAAAGTAATGAAAAAACGTCACTCTCTTTATTAGAAGAAAGATTTTTGCATCGTGAAAAATAAGTACTTTAGAATGTAGGAAAACTTACCCTGGCTATGTATTTGTTTTTGTAATCACTGAAGGCTTTTTTTCATATAATATGTTCTTAAGAGATTTAATTAACTTTCCTTCATTTAATGAAGATTTCTTTTAAGAAGCTTTAATAACTACATTATTCACAGACATTGATTAATATTATTAAGAAGATAAGACAGATGATATTTGGGAAATTGTCTACTTAGAGTTTACAATTTCATTTTTTATATATAATTTAAAAAATTGTGAACATTTCTATTACAAAAATTTACTTCTTTTTTAAGCAGTGCATGTTTGATTGTTTTTAATCATTTTAGTATGTTTTCAACATCTCTACATAACAAGTTGTTAAGATTTTGCATTCACACAAAGACTTTCAGGATCAAATCTCATGCCTATTGCAGGGAAATATATCTAGTTTTTTCTGCGTCTCCTGAGCAGCAAATGAAGCAGAACTTGTTCCCCTTAGGATGCAAAGCATATGTTTAACTTATTTCTGCCATGATTCCACACTCACGTATACCTAACTGATTTATTTTCTTGTTGACTGTGGTTATGGCACCCACATCCTCTAAACAAGTGTGTTATTTGTAGAAACATGTTTTCATCATTAAAAATTAAAGACTTTTTTTGTATCCTTTCTTCCTATACAGGGTTTCAACAGTAATGTCGTGATTTGTTCAGGCTGTGTAATGAGGTGTAAAGTATTATTCTAAAAAGAAGCTTAAGAGAATCTAAATACCTTTCCAAACCTGTTCACCTTAGTTGCCCATGCCCAAAACCATTCATAAGGTTTTGATGAGTTTTAATGCATTTGTGAAAGAAACATTCAAATATTCTAAAGAGAAATGAACTTATCCTTCTTGTTTACTGTGATTTTATTTTCTTTGCATAAGGTTGATTGTACTCTGGAGAGGCGGGGAGGTGCAATGAATTAGTTGGTGTTTGATTATTTAGCATAACTTTTCAGTTTTCTTAATGCCTCACACAGTTTGTATTTACATAATAATTCTGTATTTAAATATTTCTTAATTTTCTTTGATGACTTACAGTTTGCTCACACTGCATATTAACACTGTATTAATAAGACTCCACAACTTTTGCATTGGATCTTTCTCAGAGCACAAAATTTATTCTGCCTACAACCTGCTGTGTCCCAAAATGTACCTTTGCAGCCCTCTTAGAACAGTGTGTTCCAAACCGGAGACCAGTAAATTGTGCATTTCTGGCACAATCAAAATTAGATGTCAATGCATCTGAATGATAAAAATGTTTTGGTCTCATACCAGGAATACAAACAATGCAAAACAAAATGGAAAAGCATCTTTATTTATGAGAGACCAGTTGGCTGAACTGGACTTACTGCAGAATCCAGTAGGAACCAGAAAAATGTTGGTCCCTCCTTGAAGGAAATAGATATTATATTTTTCAACTGCAGTCCAAAACTGGAAAAGATTGGGTTTTGGTTATTTACACAATCTCTAAAGCATTTGACAGATCTACAGTACAGCCAATCACAAAATGATCATATACATATAAATCTGACAAAAAGAACCTATCATCTCAAATGAAATATTAGCTCTGCTTACCAGTCTTCCACTCAGGTTGAGAGCTCACAGAAACTATTACATTACAGAAAAGATGTGAGAATGTACATGAACAAAATCTGAGAATTTAAAAAAATATATCTAAAAGAAGAGTTAAAATAATTAGATTTATTGTATTTCTGACCTCAAAATAAACAGTTACATTAAGAAAGACCCTAGGGCTTAAAGAACATTCCCTTCACCAGGAATTTGGGGAAAAAAAAAGCTTTCTCTGTTAGAAACTGGTGTCAGACCAGCTTGGGATTTAAAGGTCGTTAAGGTAAACAAAAATACTTATATGAGCTAGTGTTTTGTAAAAAGCCATCACTTAACGAACATGATTTTTTTTTTAAAATTAATTTTATCTTTGAGGTCACCTCACACTGAAAAGCCTTAACTGAAAATAAATGTTTAAAATAAGGATTAGGGTTTTCAAAACAACAATGAAAGTACAGTTTCATTCCTCACAGTCTGATATTAAGCATAACTCATTAATGCCTGTCATAACTTTAAAATATATTCTTTATTACAAATCCCTTCTAATTAGGCTCTATTGTGAATGTCAGAAAAGATTTTCAATTTCTTTTAACCGTTTATAATTAAAGTAATAATGTCCACTGTAATGGCTAGAAATAAGATGTCCTTCAAGCTTATAAACCAAAATCTTCTGGCCTGCCCACCCCCTTAGGGTGAACTAAATCCTCAGCAGTACATTCTGTGGTTATCAGTAGCTCACATATTGCAAGTTGTTGAAGGCATCCCATGAGGTGACACAGTGCTCTTCATTAGATGGGTATTTTTCTACTTTTGTATCTGCTCCTGTTTATTCTGCATTACATTATTATCATACTTACAGTGTATTCTGTATTGTTGCCCTACTTCATCTTCTAGCCGCACTAGGAAAAATTCAACCACAGAAGAACCAACAAAGTTCTAGTGTAAATGAAAAATTGCAATGCGATGTAATATCTTATGGATGCTAGAAAACATTGTACTATGTATTATATCTCTTAATCTTTAAACAGTTTTCATTTCAAACAACTTTTTCACAGTACATTAATCAAAGTTTTTGCTATACTTTTCAACTTTTCCAAGTCCCCTTATTTTTATAAATAGATAACTGACTTCAGAATAATGAATTTTTGTACTTTACAAATAAGTTTTCTACACAGGCAAAGTCAATGAAAACTGAATTTTGAATTAAACAGGTAAATTTTTCGTCTTGATATATAAAACCATATCGTGAATGCCTTAAGGGTGTGTACAATACATGCTTTTCATTTACGTGGGTCATAAAAAGCAGGCAGAAACTTTTATGAAAATATGTTTTAAATTGACCATTATGTCTGAACAGAACAATCCCCTGTGTTTTGAAATTGTTTTCTTGTGCATCACAGGAAACATGACTCCTGCAATCTCAAAGAAATGTAAGCAAAGGGAAGATATTAATCCATCAGAAAACTCAGCTGCCAGAGGTGAAACTGGTGAACTTGTGCCTATGTGAGATCACACATTTTGAAAGTGACCTTGTTCTAAGAGAACACATTAAATATAGCTTCTTTCTTTTTTTCCTTCCTGTCAAAGAAATGGTGACAATCTTACAGTGATCTTATTTTGTACAATGGCAAAGAATGCTTTCTAAAATTCCCTAGGCTTCCTTTGAAAAAATAACATCACAAGTTGTGAAAGCAATTGCATGCACTCAGGCATTTAAATTGTGCAAACTCTTTTTCACACCAGAACATGTACATACCTTAGCTCTTCTGTGTTAAAAGTCTTAGACTGTTGAAAACAGAGAATATGAGTTACTATAATCCCCAACTATATGCTCTGAAATTCCAACTCTAACAGGTCAAGAGTTTTTTTGCTTTGTTTTGTGGTTTTTTTTCCCTTTTGGAGGTCCCTTGAGCAATTCCAAAAAGTTCTCTTATAAGCTGTTAGTGTTATGGCATTAAGACTAGCTTATAACACAGCTCTTACTGCTTTCTTATGTTGAGCAAAGATGAGAGGCCACGATCTACTCAGTCTTTGATTTCCACTTGTGTCTTTGGAATGTCTCATTGGAAGTTGAGTAGCAGTTTCTGCAGTGCCACTGGTAGTGAATGGGGATTTGCAACTCAAATACAATATCTGATGAGCTTCTGCGCACGCTGCTTCTCATTCTGACTCAATCCAAAGGAGAATGGGAGACAGAGGCAGACTGTGGCTCTTCAAAGCAATTCATCATCACTTGCGTGTGTCACGGAGCTACTAAAATGAACGGATAAATGAAAGTGAGTATTTGCAGACAAACATAGTGCAGATAAATGTGTTTAAAGTAAAAGTATTAGAACAGACTATGTATTATCCTATGAAACTCAACAATATGCAAATGCATTAATTTGACTAAACAACACAGCCATCCTCATAAATAAATGCTTTAGTTTTAGGGTTTTAAATAAGCATTTTAAAGTAATACATTTTTGATCATTATTTGTTAGGGAAAAAAATTAAATGGGTGAACATTTGAAAAGATAAGAAATTGTAGGCTAAGCAAGATTAAACCTTGAATTCAGTTGCAATGAGAATAGAAACAATACAATCCAGAGGTGAATATGCCCCAAAGCACAAGAGAAAAAGAAAAGGTTGTGCTACTTCAGTATACTTTTAAAACGCTTTCATAAGATATTTAGTCAATCATATGCTAAAATTCTTACTAATTCAATTTTTGTCTAAAATGCAACAATCTGAAAAGAAACTTTTGAGAATCAAAAGACCTTCAGATATTCCAGTTCTTTTGTATACTGTGCCCACAGTCCCAAGGAATAAGAAAAATGCTTAGATGTAAAGTTTAAACACATCAATTTAATATACCCTTATGTGCAAAAAGGTTTAAAGGCCTCTATATAGCATTTCAAATATTAAAACCAACAGTTCTTTTAACTACTTTGCATTATGTCATTCTTTGATACTTCATTGTACTTTACTGTAATCAATCATACACACCTTTCTTTCAGTGAAACAGAAAAAAAAACCCCCAACAAACAGCAACACACAAAAGTAGTTAATAATGTCACTTAAAGTACACTAGGAAGATTAAATTAACTGATAATGTCTACGGCACAAAAGCAGTTGTAGATATTGATAATGTTGTGGATGGGAACCCTACTGATGCTTATGACAATGAACACAACACCTTGATATATTGCTCCAACACTCCAGGATATAGCAAACCTATCTGGCCCCTTTTCCGACCTACACACTGGCTTTCCATGGAATATGAAACCAAAGTCTTTATCTTTATGTCCTCTATGGCAACTTAAAACACCTTTTAAAAGGTTTGGGAGTGAAAACCACAGTAGGTGATTTGATTTCTGTGAAAACTGAACTCTCTGTGGTATGGATCATGGTCATCTGTGCTAGACACATCTGTTCCAGGTTTAGCTGAATGTAGAATAAATATTCCATTCCCTTATCCTCCCCCCTATTCTTACCACAGTCACACCCAGCCAACACACACACAAACACCCCCCCTCCCCCATCTCCTGACTCCTGCATCAAGGGGAAGGCACATTTCTCCAGCTTTATTAAAACATAAAATTCAGCAACATGCATACTTATATAGAAATATGTTGTTTGTACGGACGTACACGTATAGACTTAGATGTGTATAAAACACACTGTAACAATACCCATGCTATTCATCCTTCTCTCTCCTGGGAGAGAATAAACAACACGTGACATAGACTAACTGTGTAACTTAATGTGCTCTTGGAAGATGCTGGTGAACACTATAAGAAAACTGATATGAAAGAGATAACAAAGAGAATCTGCTTTTATGAAAATTTTTGGAAGCTCATCAAATAAAAATGCTAAGTCCATAAACACGGCCAAATTGTACACCACATGGTTGTAAAATGTAAGAATGCTCCACTCAATTTTTAAATGTTACTCAAAGGAGCAACTACTACAGACAATTTACATTGCTGGGTTTTGAGTGAAGGAATGTGCTGGCATTTATTCTGGAAGCTGAAGTACTGCACCTTTACAAGCCTCCCAATAACTCAACTGGCTGAACATCAGACAAATGGTAAATAGGAATATTTGTGTGTATCCTACACAGCCACGGTTTAAAGATGATGAAAGAGCTGCCAGCTGGACGAAAAGAGATGAAAGCCAACACAGTACTGTAAAATCTACCCACAATAACCTATGTAAAGAACGTACATTTTAAGGCATTGAAAAAAGGAAGAATGACTGTCAGATAGCTTGTTTTAAAAAATTTAAAAAAAGAGTCTGTGTGTGTCCCCTGGACTTCCGAAGAGAGGGCAGAGGGAACTATCGACACTAATTCAAAAATTCAAATTTGAAGAAAAGCAGCTGAAAGAAGGCGTTACTGAAACAAGTTATTGAAGCTATTTAACCCATGCTGACTTAAACAATGAAGCACTAACTCAGCTATTATGTAAAAATGCACTTACAAGATTATCATTTATACAATGCCTAGAAATATAAGATTCATCAAACATGTACAATAACTTCTGATTTCTGCAGCACCACTTCTGATGCAACAATTCACCAAAGATGTATTTGCAAAATATGTTAGAGAGAGTCTTCCTTGTTATACAGACCATATCATGAATATTTCCATTTTACTATAGAAAGTGCCATGATGTTTCTATCAAGACATTTTTTGGATTACAATATACTGTAATTGTGTATATTTTTAAAAATGTTTGTCCATTTGAAATACACCATATCCTGTATGTCATTTAGAAAATACAGAATAATTTAGAACTAGGAGGAAAAAAATAAAACTCAAAAATCCCTTTCCATTATTAACTTCACTGCTAGTAATCTGGCAAAATAAGTTACCAAAATTAAAAAATAACTTTTTAAAAATCTATTTCTGACTTGCAGTATCTCAACGTGGAATTTCACAAAATTGAAATGGCTATTCATCCTGCCTACTTGCTTTGCAAGAAATTTCTATTTCAAAGAAAAAAGGACTACTATAACACTTAGGAAAAATGGCAGCCAACACAGTGGAAATTAAAAACTCAAACTGCATCAGTGGTAAGTGGCACTATAGAAAAGAAAACTCAGAGATGCTTAGCATCCATGCTAAATCTTTTTTCTAACCACTGTCATCTGCAGAATGACCTATTTACAGAATTTTCTTTGCAGGCTTTTCTTGAGGGTTTTTAATATTGCCAAGAAAACTCTGGTTATCTTTTTGTTCACTCCAGTTAGCTGAAGTAGGACGAGGTGCCATGACCGCTGTTTGCTCAAATGTTCTGACATCAGCTCAGTGCCTCTATAAGCCACAGAGTACACAGTTGGAGAATGTAGAAATTGAAACAATAGTTTTTCTAACCCTGTTTTTTTGGTAAAATACTCAGTGATTAACATGCTTCTAAAGGGCATGTGTCTTCAAACCACAGTTAAGTCTTCTGGGATCATCTATGCTTTCTGTCATTTGAGGTTCATACCACTCCTGTTTTAAGTAATAAGGGGTTTAGTAAACTGTAGTAAAGTACAGAAATATTCATGATAGTTCAGATTCTTGGAGAAAACCCGTTACTTTGTGCTCATTTACTTAGTTGTTTCTTAGCATATGCTGTCTGTTCTGTAGATCTACCCAGGGGAAACAGCAGAAATTAACTTTACTGACACCTTTTTCTGTCACTGCTTCCCCATTTTACCTCATAAGAGTTTTCTTAACAGCTTAATATGCTTTGAACATTTTTATTCCCCTAATTTAATCTGATTTTTTCTTAACTTTATTCTTGCTTCCAAAAGATACTGTTGTTTCTTATTATAACACAGTTTAACAAAAATACTATTCTATCAAGATAGGACTTTGCCAATATAAATCAAAACAGTTGGGTAATTGGACTCCCTAAGCAGGAAAAGAGCATAGGCTACCTCAGAAATCCAAAGACAATTCTCTGAAACACAGTTTTTAATCATGTATTTCTGATACTGGTCATATTACTAATTACATTAATATCAGTAGCTTTCCATTCTTGGAAAGCAAGCATCTCTAAATGTCAACCACCTCACAATTAGTTACTTTTATATTTTAACTTATTCATAACAGAATTCATGTCTCATCTCCTAATCCAGACCAGTTGCGTGATTAGGAATTCTTGAATAGATTTTATGTATCTATTTAGATATGTACATTTCTTTACTTTCTATCACTTAAGACGTTATTTATTGCAGAGGCACACAAGTGTATTCTAAGATCTTTATAGCTCTTCCGGTCCTAACACCATTCAATAACAGCTAAATGTAGCAACATTTCTATGTTTAGCAGCAGTTTGCATGATGCCATTACACAAGAAACTTTAGGCAACACCTTAATTAACTTATATCAGGAACTGTCTCAAAGTTCTGGCTGACTGAATATGGCTTTCATTCTGTGAATAATGGACTCAATCTCTCATTCCTAAACTAAAGAAAAATCTAAATTAAGGTGTTTATCTTGTTTTCCTTTCTCCATGTCTATATTTATATAACCACATTTTTCTTTTCCTCTACAGCATTCCCCTTTTTTTTTCTTCACAGATTAGCAGTCTTATAGGTCAGTCCAGAATTTGTTTCTGCATAGCTTTCTTTGCAGCAGGGCTTGGTGGTGTCTCGAGGCAGCTTTCACTGTAGTTCATCTTCTGAGTCATCCAATTCTGTGTCCTGCACAGATGTTGTATTGTAACAGTTCCAAAACTTGTTTAAATACATACAACTTAGGAAGGAGGGGGGAAGGGATATAAAAAAAAGACTACTGTATTTGTAGTAACTGTAGCTCTTTCTCAAATAAGTTTTGATTTTCTGCAGCAGATAGATACTGGATATTAAACCTTCCCTATTGTGAGAAAATTTGTCTCATGAATTTTTGTCTTTAGGTAAATAAGCAGTCATATGCCACATCATCTCACAATATTAAACTTTTTTTTTTTAAATTAGTAACTGGAGTCAGGAGGTTTTTTATTATTTTTAAAACATCCAGGCTCAGCGTCCACTCTATAGATAGATGATATTCAGTGTGTTAAGGAAGTGGTTGATTTTCTGTAGTCTTCATTTTATTCATAAAAAAACCACACCATTCTTTGTTAAGGAAAGTTATCCTCGTTCTTGACCTTATTGTCATTAATTTGCAAAATCAAACTAGTTGCCTGCCACAGACATATGACCATCCACCTACTGTCTATCCCACCTTGTGTGTGACCAAAATCTCCCTTGTGAACACATAATTAGAGGTGGTTGGAAACTGGAGTTGTGAATCCATGGGCCACTCAAACCTTTCAAAATTTCTTGTAGAAGGCAACTTTCTTTTCTTCTTCCTTTAAAAAAAAAAAAATCAAAGTAGTTGTCTTTCTCTTTTTAATCAACGTGAAACAATTCTACTTAAAGAAACTTCTTGAGTATTCCTGTGGATGAATTCCCATAATGTCCTTCTAGACTGAGCTGTGAACCAGCAAATGGGGAGATGAGTCAGAGAGAAACTGGACCAGAATGGAGGCAGTGAGAGAGAAGCAGCTGAGATTGCCAAAGTCAGGTGTTCCACAACTGATTTGTTGTTCTGGTCTTCTCATTTTGTTGAAAAATCTAGTCCTGGATCTGAGAAACGTTTTCTAACTGAAGATGCATCAAAACTGGCAGAGCCCTATAAAAAGCTTGAGTTTGCCAATTCAGCACTTTCTAAAAATACACTGTATAAAAAAGAATCCTAACCAGCTGTCATCTTTATTATCCAGGTTTTGCAAAGATCTTTCATTTACTTAAACCTCAGAAATGTGAAATAACAAAAAGAGACCCCATTAGCTTAAGACTTAAAATTCATTTTGTCTGGCCTTTTTTTGTTTGTTTTACAAGTTTGTTCTCTAACTGAAATAACTGCACCCTCTCTTTGTTCCCAGCCTGGAATACACTTCATAGAACTAGATGTTTCAAAGTAATGTGAGTTAAATTCATACAGTCAGCTGTATGTATGACACCCCTGTAGGAAAATATCAGTGAATTGTAAACACAAGTTAATAAAGACAAGGAAATCACCTCTGTTGCTCTGGAAACACAGGAGTTATTAATTTAGTATTCAACAGAAAAAATATATATGTGCATATATCAGAGGTGCTTTGAGCCATAGAGATTAACTTTGTTGATCAGTAATGCGTGGGGGTTTTTTCTATTTCACAGAAAAATTGTGCTTGATCTTTGTCTGTTTGCAATGAGTTACATTTGAAAGGCCAAGGCAATATCAGTGCAATGGCAATATCAGTGCAATAGCAATCTCATCCTATCCAAGATGAAAACCATCTTCTTTAAAAAAAAAAAAAGAAAAAGCAAAAAAAAGAAAGAAAGAAAAAAAACCAGAAAACCTTCCCTGAGGGGAGTAATTCGTCACATACATAGATATTTGACTATACAGTCAGTCTCAGGCTTCAGGTGTACGGGACTGGAATTAATAGAACTGACAGCTATAGCATGAAATTCACAACATCCAAGATAATCAGAGTTACTTCCTATACTTTATTTACTCAGTAAAAATCTATCCCGCAGAACTAACAGCTGGAAGCTACATCAATAGAAATATTTTACAGTAATTAGACTCACTCCAGTTTAAAAAATGATAAAACCAGGAAACAGATTATTGAATTTTGTTGAATGTTTTCTTTCAGGAGAATTAGCACGCCAGTTACAGTTGTAGAGACTTGAGCAGGACCACTCCATACTTAGGGACAACAATATGTGTAGTGATATGGCCCGCATAATTAAGGATCAAAATTTTCAGATTCTCTGTAAAGACTAAAAGAAATGACTCAAGATTTTTATGAGGAAAAGATTTATTAGAATATGTGTCACTTGCACCGATTCAGTCTTATAATGTATCCATATATCTTTTTGTTTGTTTTGAGCTTGTTTGTTTGTTTGTTTTATAGGTCTGCTATCAGGAACAGTCTTACATTTGTTACATGCTAAACAGATGTTCATTTCTGCTTTTTGTGAAAGTCAGACACCTGGAGACTCTAGTTAGTGAGCTCAAGCTGGGCAAAAGAAAAAGAACTACAAGGGGACTCTGCAAGTTAAATTCTGTTTCTTGTCACCTTCAGCTCTCTGGACTCTTGAAAGTTTACCAGAATTGTATTTCTGGACCAGAGCATAGTGGACAATGAAATTATTGGACTAATTTTATTTTTTCAGAATCGGTTTGCATTCCTTTGAATGAAACACTTTCAAATTGTTGTGGCTGGATCAAGGCCAGAGATTGAAACAAAAACACGTATCCTCAAGTCTTAGCTGGGTGTAGGAAGCTCAGGTAAAGATTATTCTTTGAAAACAACAGACCTAACCACTAATGCTTAGGGCACACAAACTTTTTACATACTGTGCAAAGCTTAGTTTGCAAACTAAGGTGTACTTAGCTTATTTCCAGAACTGTCTGCAAATTTGCTCCCCCACTTTCTGACATAGCACTCTGTGTACAGTAGAAACCATGCTCTACCACTTAGAATTGAGTTGCTCCTGGCAAACTCAAAAGTTCATATTTTACATTTAAGGTATGTTTAACAAGGTATAAAATGATCTAAAGGTATCCTGTTTACTTTGTTTCTGTAAATAAATTTCCTTACAAAGTCGTACTGAAGAAGCAACAATTTTAGAATAAAACAAGGGTGGACTTTCAAATCACCTTTCAGACTGATGTCAGCATGAAGTTTACTCCTCAGGAACTGCAAAGTAGATAGCTTTAAAATGTTATTATAAGTATAACCACTATCACTTGGAGCTCATTTTGGAAGTGAACAGTGTGGTGAACCTTTCTCAGGAATGGTCATGTTTTAAAGAACTGTTATATTCAGAACTGCCAAAAGTACCAACTTAAAAATGTGCCCACCTTTAAATTGCCATTGTTACACCTTTAGTAAAGCATAAGGTAGTGTCTTGTATCTTATTTACAATATCCTAAAGCGAAATGAAAGGGCTCCTCACCAGCCTTCCAAAGAAGAAGAAAGCAGAAATAAGTTTGCAGAAGCCCATTTCTTCAGTGTTTAAAACACTTCTAATACATTTTAGCAACATTTTGTGGATGAGGTCAGGGTAGGAACGGGATTTTTGTTTATTTTTGAGGGTTTTTTTTATTTTGGTTTGGGTTTGTGGTTTTTTTTTTTTTTTTTTTACTTTACAGCGTAGTTAACACTCCCATCAGAAAATACCACTTTCTAAATTGCACAAATGTTAAAATATCTTAGAAGGACATCAGTAGGTTAAATACAGGGATGATGTTATGAAGCAACAAGCTGAGCTGGACACATCACGCCACTTAAGAGATCTGAGACTCAGCAAAGAATATGGGTCTGAAATCTAGAAAGTGTAGTAGATACAGCTGTTGCAACTCCATAATTTCACTATTTCCCAGAAGTCACTTATTTACACAAATTAGGGATTTAATATCACAAATGTTCTATATAGCAATTTTAACAGTATTACAGCCATATTATATACAAACTTCTTTATACTAGGTAATTTTGACTGGCAGTCTCTTAATTGCTGGCAGTTCAAGCAGTCTGTTAATTGTAACAGTAATCCTTAGCTCCATCCGGATACTGCATACCACTGTGCCCATTTCAAAATCTTAACATCAGAAAAGTGGAGATAATACCAGCACCAGCTACATGGACCAAAATTGGTGCCAGCCCACTTACTGACTCTTACCAGAACACATATTGGTCATCACTGTCATGCTTAGAATTGCTAACAAAAGGTTGTGCTAAAAGTTGCAATCTCATGAAGTCATTGTAAGCCTGATTAGTCCTAAAACTGCTTTAGTTTTGATGAGCTTTGAGTTCAGAATCTAAGTTACTGTGTTAGCAAAGCTTGCACTAACTTCGGAGTTTATTCTCATACCTCTACTTTTGCCAAGATTTTTCCACTAAAAGTCAATTTTCAGTCCTAGTACACTAAAACAACAAAACCCTAATTTGTTTCACTGGAACTAGAGTTTGGCAATAAAATAAAGCTGATTAGATTAAGCGTTTCTCCAGATGATGGCCACAGTTAAATAAAAACAACAAATAACATAAGCAGCTCAAGATTTGTAGAAGAATATGCCAAAAGAGATGATGCTACTAAAAAAAGGTTTTCCTAAGACTTCAAAAACATTGAGCAGATAGGAAAGAGTTTTTCAAAGTAATCAGTGCTAGCAATCAGCTCCCAGGGTACAAAATAAAATGCTCAAGGATTGTATACTGTGAAGCCAGTATACAGGGAAAAATTCAGGGAGATATCACAGTGAGCTATCAAATGGAGACTACCAGTGACGTGCAGAATGCATTTCTTACAGCTAGAGAGAAGAAAATAGGAAATTATCAGGCAGGAAGTGGAACAGAAAACCAGAAGAAGAAACAAGGAGTGAAACAGAGTACAACCAGAAGATTCATTTAAAATATAAACACTTCTTGGATTGCTGAGCGTAAGCATATTTCAAACCCAAATGTCCTGACATCCCTTAAGATACGAGTAACCTGAATGAGTTTCATTTCACAGTGTATAATAGTCAATGAATTACATTCAAATTGTTAACAATATACTCTGGGATTCCATTGGAAGTATGTTGACCTAATTTTTAGGTCCCAAAACAAGAGCAATGAAATAGTTGATATGTGTATTACATACTACCTGATATCAGATTACTTTCTGCATGTGCTGAAGGTGGCTAGGGATAGTTAGACACTTGTTTATCACTTCTCTTCATATTGATTTAGTTCAAAGTGAAACATTTAGAAAAAAACAGAAAAGTTCTTCAGTGAGCAAATCATTAATAAACTTCTAGGTTTTCTTTTTTCTTATTGGAAACTGAAGAATAGGAAAAAAAACCTGAACCAAACCCTGTCCCCCAAATTTACCAACCATCCAACCAAAACCCTCCCCAAAACCCCAGGTAATTTGTACTTAGTTATTCTCTAATGCTGGGAAATTCCAGGAAATGCATATGAGCAAGTGGAGCAAGTGAAACTTACATTTCTGTCCATGTTGGCATCTAACTAGATGTCACAGGCTCGTTGGTTCACGTAGTTTTCTTCCTGTAACATATGGCATTACATAATAAAACAAATATAATAAAAAGAAAATATATTACAGAATGAAAAACTGTAATGTGACATTCCCAAATTATTATTTTTTTTCCCTGATAGATTAATAAATTTTTACCAAGGTAGTGATCTCTACTGTCAGGTTAGGAAAAGATTTAAGACTGAACTATACCAACTGTTCAGTTTAAATATCATATGAGTTTTTAGTCAGCTTAGTCAGAAAAAAACCAGCTGGTGAATATGCAAGTTAAGACAATTTCTGCAGTCAAGAAATAAGTGATAGGGTATTCAGTTTGAAAAAGGCGAAAGGTAATACTACATTGACCAAAAGGATTTCAACTTTCTCTACAGATGTAACAAATGTTCATTTATTTAAAATCACATTATTCATCTTCTATTTTACATGCAAAATTGAGTTTCATTTAAATTTTTTAAGGACTCATGTTCCGTGGAGAATTGTTCCAAGAAATCCACCAATTTTCCATTGCCTGCTTTCTGGATGCATCACCTATTAACTCTGGGCTGCCAGCATCAAAGCTATGCAAGGGCTGGGGCTCAGAAGCCAGAAGCTCCAGGCTCATTGCCACAAAATCCCAGGGTTTTCCATTCCAAATACCAAATGGTACATGGTACCACTGAATCTGGAGATCTGGAAATCTTTGTGGGGATCCAGGAGTTTCTTGGCAGTAGTGCTCAGACACTTCAATGGTAGCTGGAAGTTTAGAGGTCCTTTCTTAAAAGTTTCAGGTTCTGTTTCCTTAAGAGCATTTCTATGCAAATCAGTTTGAATTACTGCTTAATGAAATGCTTGCCTTCTATAGTTCAGTCAGAGAAAACTTACACTTTTTTTTTTTTTTTTTAATAGGGCAATACTTTTTGCCTTTTTGTAATTTTTCAATTTTCCATGCAGTGGAAATTTTAAGTTCAATTATTTCTGGTCTGAACACATAAACAGATGTATATGCAAATAGTAAAGTGTGTAGCAAAACAGAGTCTTTACTAGTGGTAAAGTTGAATGACACCTTTAAAAAGAATAAAAGTTCCTCAAACAGTTAGCAATGAAATAATGCAATTTCATTGTACTTATAAGATCAAGAGGCTTCAGTATATGCAAATCAAATTAAAGTTTTGCCTCCTAAACCTGTAAATTTTCATCATCAGGTCAGATCTGGTTCTCTTATTGGAACTGGCATGTAAAACTGGAGTCGTTCTTCTGAGGACAGACTTTGATCAACCTAAAAAACCCCTGAATTTGACACTGTATGACAGGAGGAAGAAAAGCAAAAAATACACTTTTTAAGATGTGCTATAGATTGATAGAGAAGCTCATGGGTGTTTCAGAGGCTTAGATTCCCCTTTAGTCTTAAAGTAAGAGGTGGCTTACTTTTTAGAAATCTGCAATCAGCTCACACTTGATGGGTCGATGGCATAATATCAGAAAAGGCTGATGAAGCAACAGACAGAATATATATAAGCCTACAGTTCATTAACCTGGCAACTGTATTTTAGCTGAATTAATGGTAGAAGGAAGAGAGGTATTAGTAAATGTATGTGCATGCGTTACAAGCATGGTGCAACCAAAATAAACTCCAAAAATATAAGACTGATTTTTTTAACCGATTCTTCAGTAGGCAGGAAAGCCAGTTTCTTCTGTGATGCCAGGAAAGGAGAAATAGAATCTGTCAGTCATTAAAATGGAAGGCATATAGCACTGTGGCTGTCTGGAGATGAAATTGGATTTCTCTGTCTGGGCTCTTCAGGTTCCTTTTCATTCCACAAAGCAAATTACTTTGCCGTAACTTCATATTAAACAGGAAAGGGTTCAGCTGGCACAGGTACTACTAAAAGCTTGTTAGGAACCATACAGTGCATTTGCCTCTGAACAATATGTGTTGGAAGAACAGCTCTTGTAAAATGCAGAATTCATTTTCCAAATCTTTTATGCAAGTTTAAGTCTGCTCATTTACAGCTCCTTTATTTTCTCTGCTGTGGAATTCTTTGCACCACGCTTTTTTTTGGTTTTATTTCCTGCACTTTTTACATTTTATGGACAGCTGCTATATTTTTATTGGAGGTAAAAAAGACAGTAACTGCAAACGGCTGCATTTACGGTAGAATTTTGCAGAAGAACTTTAAGCAAAAAAGAAAAATATCTTTACTTCCATTTTATCTCATTTTCTCATGAGCTACTTCAAACCTGCATTTTATTATGCATTTATCTAATAAACTAAAAACCTCTAGCATTATACATAACTTTGCTGCAATTTTATATATTCAAGTATAGCTGTTGACACACTAGTAATAAAAATTACTACCATATACACTAATTCAAAATGCAAGATAATGTATTCAATAAGGATTTTTAGCAGGTAGAAATGCTGACATTATTTTCTCTTCAATTCCTTTTCTAAAATAATTTATCTATATCTTTCTCTTTCCACATTAAAAGGCCTATCATAATTGTTACTCTTTATTAAGTCAGTGCTTCAACTGGACCATCTTCAAGCATATTCATTTCAGGAGGTGATAACAAAATATATTATTACTTCTTAATTCAAAGTCTCAGGATGTTTCTGCAGTTTACCTGTGGTACACAGGAAGAAATGAAGAACTCCATAGGGAAGTTCATTACAGATAAGCCACATACGTGGGCCTCAAAAGATAATTCCTGTGGGGGAAGTGAATTTGTACAGGTGCTACATTTATTCAAGAAAAGAAAGAAAAAGAGAAGAAAAAAAATCATATTAAGCATACAGAATGTTTTGTAAACATTTCATAATATGAGGTGATGTCTTGGATAATTTCTCTTCTCAAGCTCACTTTCATGATTCACTTTCTCCACAGTCATAAAAAAAAAAAAAAAAGGCAAGCAAAATCTGAATTTAAACCCCCATGGTACCTACCCTCCTGTAGTTTGAATCTTGTATCCTTATCACAGTGGAGGTTCTGTCTTGCAAGTGGTATTAGCAGAAAAGCAGCAAATGTACTTAAGATTTCCTTTGTTAAAAGAAAAAATAGCATTTGAAGATTTTTTTGTCCAGATAGATGCTTTTTGTTTTGTATGTTGTGAAGCTAAAACACAGGTAAAAGGCAGAGCTACAGAGCTTATCTGTGAGTCATTCCCATTTCCAAAATTCATGCAATACCACATTCTACAAGAATTAAGAAATAACTAGCATTTGGTAAAATATCCATTATATTTGATAAAATATGCATTATCGAAATTTAGTATCGGAAAGTATTCTGTTTCACTGAGTTATATGAGTTTACTTACATTTAATAACAAAATATGCATACATGAATATTGAACTTCATGTCTGGAACTTTCTATTGTGCAACTATCATTTTTATGAAAAATACCATTTTGAATAGTTTTAAAACTGCTGATTACTAGGAATTGTATTAACTTACCACTTATAAACTACAAAAGAAGATGCTTTTAGCCAATTAAATTCTTAATTCAGGCAGAAATAAATTATGTGTAAATTTTAATGTTTCTATTTAAGGAAATGAAAGATTAGGGGTTGTTGTTGTTCTTGGTTTTTATTATTATTATTATTATTATTATTATTATTATTATTGTTATTGTTATTGTTATTGTTATTATTATATTTTCCTACCGCATGGCCTGTCACTGAGTATCATTCATTGGTTTCAGTGTGGTTAATAGGTTCATTTCTTTCTGTCTGGATCCTGAAACCAAGCTACATTTTCTTGCTTTTGTTGATCAGCAGAACTGTTATCGTGTTCTGAAACACTAAGCCATCCTTCTGTTGAAGAAAGAACAGTATTCGTCTTATCAAGTTTTTTATAAATTCTTCAAATTATTTAAAATTTAAAGCTTTTCAAATAATGAAAACATTGACAAACAGCTTCATTTGAGTGATATCTACAGTTACATAGATTTATCTAGACCATTCTGGTTTTTATGGAATAATAGTTTTGGTTTTTAGCTGAAGGACACAGCCCTATGGCCAGATTACACAGACTCCTTCACAGCCCTGCAAAAGTCAATGAACAATATTAGGAGATCAAATATCCAAGGTGAAAATTCCTTAAGGCAGCACAGTATTTCTGATGTACACAGAGACATGGATTGATCTAAGGCAAAGTGTCTTGTCTCAGCCTTAATGGTAAAGATGGCAAAAAAATATCTTTCACTAGGACCTTTCCTACACAAAACCTGTATTTTCCATGTACGTATTTGCGTAAGACATTCCTAGTTTGCTGATTTATGCTTATATTAGGATTAAGCAAACTGAAATTGAAATCATGCTCTGGCAAATACTATATTCTTCTTTCAGTATGAAGTTAACGGTGGCAACAGTTTCTCATGATCTTTCAGTACTTCATTCCCTTCTATACCTAATCATACATTTCAATATCCCTTCAGTATTTTTTGCAGAGGTGATTTTAATAAAGATATTATTGTGATATTTTCTGAACAGTTACTGATAACAAACTCTTCATGTGTGTTAGAAACTTGAATTTGGCATTTGGTAGTAATTTGATAGAGGAGAACATTGAAGATAGGGGTGGGGAGAAATAACCAGCTAGGGAGTACTTTAGATAGTAGGGAAGCTTAAAAAATGGTAATTCCTTTGTCCTCCCTCCACTCTTTAATCTGAATGCTTTTTATACTCACTTGTCTCTTGTGTTGATTCATCCTTACTTTGCATTTTTTACTTAGCAGAAACTTGGTTAAGGCTCCCTTATGTTATTGAAACACAAACAAATATCCAGAAGACTCTTGGAAAAGATTTTACTGGACATATGTCCTGAAGGATTTCTCACTGCCCTGGATAAGCTGCTTTGTCTTTTTTTAAAGACATTTTACAACTGGATAAGTTATAGCACACTTCATGAGAAAATTAGAAAAACCCTTCTGATAACAGAGTTACATGTGAAAAACTAAGCACATATATGTTCACCCACATTTTAAGTTGAAAATATGATACTACCCCTAATGGATGGTGGTAGGTTAAGTGACAAGAAGCTCACCTACACACACAAAGGCACAGAAATAATGACGGCAGAATTAACTCAATAACCTGCAGCAGCTGCTCCCAGGCCCATCCCAAGAGCCACCAGCCCATCAAAAGTCTATCTCCTCAAGTCCAGAGGAGCACAGGGGCACAGTGGCAGGAGGGGAACCCAAATTACAGACTCCTGAGGAACAGACACCCTGTCCAGGCCCCTCCTCAAACTGTCCCAGGAGAGCTTCAGTCCCAGTGTCCAGGCGTGGAGCCCGTCATCCTGAGTCATTGGGAGCAGTGCTTTGGTTCATGTTCTCAGACTAAAGAGAGGTTGCTGCCCAGGAGTGTGGGATGTGGGACATGTGGCATGCAGGAGAAAAGCAGCTTGGGATTGCTCATGATTTCTTATAGGATATTTAAGGGAGGAACCAAAGGCAAGAAAGGGGAGGGTGATTTAGGTGATTTTGGGAAGGGCAAGTATGGGAAACAGAGGGAGAAGGGAATAAAAGGGTCCAGAGAAGCAGGGGCTAGCGAATAGGCTTGTCTAGCCATGCCCTGTGCCTGATAACCACAGTCTGTCCCATCTCCTTATTTTCCAGTAAGGGACTCTTTACTGCATGTACACACATATTCTCTTCCTCTGCTCAGCCAGAGAGGGAAACAGGCTGACACCGTTGATGCTGCTGGTGTTCATGTGGATGCTTTGTGTGTCTGCATCTTATTTGTGTGGTCGGTCATGTATATAAGTATGCAAGGGTGTATATATATATATATAAGTATATATGTAAGTATATATGTGTGGGCACACACGTGTGTTTGAGCTTACTGGGAATCCATGCTTAGCCTCACTACTAGTTGGACCTGGGGAATGGAACTGCACCAGCATCATCTCTCTCAGACTGCTGGATTCAGCTGGATTCCCCTAACAGATGGAAGTTAGTTTCTGCTCATGAATATATCTGTGCATAAAGTTTCTTAATTTGCCCATTCAAATGCTAGTAAAAGCACGTTTTGTTTACAAGAGAAGGGAATTGCTGTATTTTGAAAACTGTTCTCAAGGGTATTTTTCAGTTACTGTTTTCTGTCTTCCTAATTCACATTCAACAGGGATAAGAAAAGTATCTCAAATACAGGACACCTTGTTAGTCCTGGAGCTAAAAGTCAATACAGTAGGTTTTGTTCACAGAGTTTTCAAGGATTTTAGAGAAGGTATGGGCTTTTTAAATTACTTCAGGTACAACAGTGCTTTACATATTTATAGTGGGATATATTTAACTGAAGAAATCAAGTGTTATTATTGTTATGACTACTTGAGTGAATGGACTTGGAGGTAAGCATCTGATCATCTCAAAGCCCTCATTAACTTGCATATAGACATAACTCAGGAACCTCAGACTGTGACTGCTCCTACTCTGAAGACACTTAAACTTATCACTTACACCCCTGGTTACTCTGAAACTTCACAAGATGCCTAAAGTTTTCACCCTGCACTTCCCAGGGTCATGTTTAGACTCCTTGCAGGGGAAAGAAGGAAGGAAATTCCTTAAGAATTCCCAAAATTTACACAACTTTTGGTAAAAAGATTGGGGATTTATTTTAGCCTTTAAATCTAATAGGTTCTACTTTTAGAAAAGAAGATTTGTAGTAAGATAAAGACAAGATATCAGTTGTTTCACAGATCACAAATATGTGTCAAAAACCCCTTGAAGACCATTTTATTGATACAGATGTCCTTATACATATGAAAAACACTCTAAATTCTAGATCACAGGCACCATGCACATTTCAGCATTAATTTCTCTGTATCTTGCAACAGACTTATGTCTTTTATTGAAGGCTAAAATAAAGTCATTAAAAGCTATAAATGTAAGTATATTTATGAATATGAATACAAAGTCCATATTTGGTATACTGATATCATACATATTTTTACATATATTTTTGACATATCCTTCAGGAAATCTATTCTCTATAGACAGAAAGAAAGATTATAAGAAAGACAAATACTTGTGTATGCATAGAAAACCGTGCAAGTTAGGCTAATGGAATCATTTTTGCATGTTTTCATTTTCAGGACAAAGGATTTCTCTGGCAGATCTAGGAGCTATTCTAAGTTGCTTCATATCTCAATGACCCCCCCTTGAGATGTTGTTGACAGTGCTTTGACAATTCAGAACATGATAGAGTTTTCTCCTCAACGAACATTTTTTGTTTAAGTCTTTCCATCCTTTTCTATTTGTCTGTAAGAACCTTTTGTTCCTTTATGTATGCCAGGTGTTATTATAAATAAAAAATAAAGTCAGTAAGCTTTTCTTTTTTTTTAATTCATAAATTTGATCTCCTTACTATCATTCCAGAGAGAGATATTTTTAAGTTTGTCTCAGATAAAGCCCATTGATGCCAATGGAATGATTCCAGTTGATTTTAATGAGGTATAGACACAGCCCGTATTTAGCTGCTTTGCTCTTTCTGAGGCAGAGGAGCTTGAATCTTACAAGGAAACTTACTCTCCCAAGATTTACCTTCCAGTTTTGTAGTTTAAAAGTTTGGACTCATCATAATCTCTTCAAATTCATCTCAGATTTGCTTGTTCATCATCTGCCTTTTCCAATGCTTAGCTTCTGTTTCAAGGTTCAGGATTCCTTTGATCTAAAAGTGAGCTGAAACAATACACAAGCTTGCAGCTTTTTAAAGAGATTAATAGAGATGTCTCAAATAATACTGACAGTGAAACAATGATGGGAAATGAAGCTATGTGGGACCTGTATATAATAAGTAAAACCTTTTCTTGTAATGCAGCATAACATTATCCGTTGATGTAAATAATTTTTTTTTTTACATTTATAGTATTACGTAACTGCAGTAAGATGTAAGGTCACAGAAACCTGTTTATTACAACCAGCACAAATTTACACTATAGGTATATGTCAGCTGCCCAAGTTTGAGGGTATGTTGGCTCATGTAATAAATGACATTACAAAAAGATAATCTATTACAATAGCATAATTAATAACTTGATATATTATTAATAAGGGACACTAAATGAATGCATTATTCTGCAACATTTATTACTCAAACTGTTCTGATAGTAGTACAGTTTATATATTTAATTTCATATGTCAATGGCTATGTGGGTGTGCAGACTAATGAACAATATTTGAAGACATAAACATATAAATGTTTAGTCAACTGTTGGTTTTATAAGTCTATTTAAGTGGGGAAAATGAGACTAGTATTGAAAAGCACTATAAACAGTAGCATAGATGTCAGTTCAAAAATGCATCCACCTCCAGAAAGGGGACAGTTGTCTTCAAATGTGTAATAAGTTGTTGCAGAAAATAAAGGAATTGTCTGTTCTGTGTGTCTAAGTTGCATAAAACACCAAGTAATGGTCATACAATTGCAGCAAGGAAGATTTGATTTCGGCAGTAGGAAAAGGAATCATAGGTAAAGAAAGTGAACGCCATATTAGATTGCCAACAGCAATTATGGAGTGTTTAAGAATATAGTGGACGTATACACATCTGTAAAGAATTACATAAGCTGATCTTGCTCAGGGGAGCAGGAGAAAGGTCTGGGTGACCCCTTCAGGTCCCTCACACCTCTACCTGCTCCGATCTGATGTGCCCTACCAAACAGGTGATTTGCCTGTAACATCCATGTAACTGAATGTTTACTGACTTGTAAGTTGGACCATTCAACTTGATAACTTAAACAGCGATGCCAATATGACATTAACAGGAAGTTTCCAGCAGTCTAAGGTATAGTAGGCTTGCTAGTCAACGTGAATAGTGTTTACTTTTTAAATAAAAACCTTGTATCTCCTTGAAACTCTCAGAAAATGACAAAGCTCTGTATGTAGCACACACAATATTTAGTCTTTAATGGAAAACACTGAAGGAGAACAGGTAAGATTAGTGTCACTCTGTCATAATGTTGCAATATACATTATTTTTGTGTGTTGCTTCACTGGTTCAAAATGTTAGGCAAATATCAGAAATATTACCTTCTTTTTTATAAGATCTTTGGATTTTTGTCAGACTGTGAAAGTATTTAACACATTTTGGCAGTCTCTGTATAGAAAAAAATGTCATTGCATACAAAAAAAAAATTGAAGTTCTCAAAGTAGGTAGTAAGTACTTAATCTGTGAGACCCAAAATTAAGAGCTTAAAAGAAATTAATTATCTTTCCACAAACTTTTAAGGTTCAGAACATTACAACTTCTTTCATAAAGAACTTTCTAACCTGTTTCTTACTTACTATTTTCTTTCACTTTTTCACATATATCTGATGTATTAACTGATTGCAGGAAGTTCTTCAAAAGAGTGTTTTTTCTCCTGAAAACAAGTTTTTATGCTCTTTTTAAGGTGTGAAAAGACATATAAATCCCATAATTTTAAATCTAGGAAAATTTACATTTTATGCCACTAAGGTATCTTGCAAATACACATTGATGTGTTTAATAAATCATTTGTTAGATTAATTCACTTGAAAAAAATGAAAATATATTTTAATATTATGGAATAATTTAATTTTTTTGTCAGAAATCACTTGTAGTGTTGAAATTCTTGTCATTTTTTTGTTCTAAAATAAGTTTTAAAATGTCTAATGTTGAAGATTTCTCCAAGAAGTAAGTATTTAAATATATTCTTTGGTTAAATTTTTTAAATAGATAATATTTATCCACTTAAAAGTATATTACATTAGCTTTTGCAGTTTGAAAGTTTCCACTGAGCAGCTAGTAAGAAAAAAAACAGGTTACATTTTTTTTTCATTCCTATGAGCTACGATCCAGCTCTGTCCAGCCTGTATCTGACCTAATGCAAGACTGTAAGAAGAAAGACTTCATATTTTTTATCTTCTATCACATTTCGCCACTATAATTTACAGCCTCACTGTCTGTCATCGGCAGTCTTTAATTTGATTTCAGATTTTCTTCCAGTTTATTAATTAAAATACTGAATAAGACTGAGGTGAGAACTGCTCTCAGAAAAACACGTGAAGAAAGTCTCTAACTGGTTGATATTTCCCAGTGAGGTGTTACGGTTTGCAGCCTATCACTATTTTGGCCTCTAATCCACTTTCATGTGTTGCAGTTTTATTTTCTTTCTCCCTTGTTTTTCTTTTAAACCCAATTATCATCCTGTAATAAATTAAATACCTTAGAGAAGTTGAAGAACATTGCTAAAACGATCTTATCTTTATCAGCTGGAGTTGCAATCTTGTCAAAGAACAGCACCATTTTTTTTAAAGACTTATTTCCATGGAGTACAAGATGGCCTAATGATTCCATCTGGAGTTTGCGTGTTTACACCGTCCCTGCCAAACAACAGGCAATCAACAGCACATCACTGGAACTGGCCATACAGCAGAAATGTGCTCCGCTGCTGCTTCCTACCGACTTCCCACTGCTTAGGGCATCCCACAGGCAAAGCCAAGCAGCATGAAAATAATTAAATGTGAATATCTGACGGGCCCCATAAGAAAGCTAAAGACGTGGCATGAGCCCTACTCGAAAACCACCTGGGGTGATAGAAAGAATCTGTTGGTTGTAGAAAAGCTGACGGGCCATTAAGTTTCAGTATTAGGGACTTAATGTAAAATGTACCTTTATACCATCTGGATGTTCATCTCTACATTTTTTGAACCAATAAGATCTAAATAAAGTTAAACTTCCTATTCCACACAGAGTTCAAGTAAGTGTCATAATGAAAAAAAAAAAAAAGGCTTTCATGTATTTCACAGAAAAATCACACATTCTTGCACCAAATTTGTCATGACACCAGCAGTATAACTGTTTAGCTGCAATCATTGAGAATAAAATTGTAGAATAACTGTAGGGAGAGATAGTATCTATTAGACCGAAACATACAGCTAGAGGAAACAGACACACAAACAAGACACATAAACCTTTTTACTGAATGAAGTCTAGGCAATGAAAAAATGTGTGTTGGAACATGCTGAGCGACTTCTGCTGCTGGCACCCTGGAGTATGGGGAATGGGCTGGGACCAGTGAAAGTCCGCTGGCATGAAGTCAGAACGCAGCAGAGGTGTTTGCTCTGATCTACAGACAGGAAAGCGTTTCCAGTCTCTGTGTATATGTGTGGGCTGTATGTAAGATCCTGTGCAACTGGGAGACTACAAGCTGATCCTACTTTATCTATTTTCTGTTTACATTAAAAGTTGATAGGGAAAATTATTCCCTATATATCAAGACTGATTAAGACTGTCAGTAGCAGTACTACTGATGATCTAATAATCTCTTTTCTTCTGTGGATGTAGTAGATAGATAAATCACAGTCATTCAACACACATCTCACATGTCTCTGCTCCATCATCTTTCCCAGTTTTATAGATCCCTCTGCATAGAAGGTCATTGCTATCATTAGCCATGTGCATGGCAGTCAGCCATGGAGAATACAGAAACATCTGTATGAGAGTCAAAAACCAGCTGAAACAACAGGTCAAACAGCAGCCATCTTCTTTCAGAATCTTGTTTGTGTCATAAGGAATTAAAGTTCTATCCAAAACCTCTGGTACAAAGCACAGTTCACTGTCTTTATGCCATTATGATAAGGAAATTCCATGGAGGCACTGAGCTGCTACAGTGTCTCTCTTTTGTCATGCCGATGGACATGTTACAGGCACGTAGCTCCTGACAGAAACCTCTATTGATGGGACTCTCTCCTATCGCTGCTCTGTCTCATCTAGCTGGTAAACTGGGTTTTCAAGCACATTTCAAAGAATGTCCATGACTTTGGATAGAGGCCTATTTGGCAAGGGATTTATGCAGATCAAATTCAAAGTGAAAACATATCAGCTCTTTGAGGCCATTGCCAGCTGGCTTAACTGGTAACAACCTCAAGGTCACACCAGGAAACAGCCTCGAGCCAGGTGGATTGAGATCAGAAGGGCACAAAGGCTATCTTACACATCCCTTCTTAAGCTGCAGTTTGTGGACCTTGGCAAAATTAGCTGACGGCTAAGAAATGCATGGATTTCTTACCAGCTCAGCCAAAGTGAGGCCACTTTTTGGGAGGGCTATGAGAATCCCATTGCAAAGTTTTATTGACATAATTTACAAGGTGCCTGTGTGGCAAGTGCAGCCAAAGGATGATGATTCAGCTTGTGACAGATGTGAGAGTCCTGGAAACACAGAGATGTTCCAGCTAAAAGGGCATGTGGAATATTCCTAGCATATGTTTCATGAAACGCAATGTCTCTGTTCTGCTTCAGTGGTGGGTAAATGAGGAAAAGAAGGTAGGAAGGCTGGGAAAGAGAAATGGAGCTCTGTGAAGGTGTTAAAATGAAGTCTTAGGCAAAGAAATCTGTGAGTCCTTGTTGATGTTCTTGCTCTTTCCTCAGCACACTTACATACCACCTTTCCCCAGAAAAAATGTTAATCCTAATTTCAACAAGTTAATGAAAATCCTAACCAAAGATCTAGTACTGGAGAAGATAAGCAGACTGTCAGAGTATCGGTGGGGATTCCAGCTTATTACTGAACTATCTTCACCCTGGCTGAGCAGGTGTCTACACTGTCATTCTTCCTGAGAGAATGAACTAAAGTCTGTGCTAAATGCTCTGCTAAAGTCATCAGACTGAATGATAAAGGTTTAATAACTCTAAATTCTGCCCTGAAGAAAGGGTAGTTAATTTATTCAACCAATTGTTAACAGTTTTTCTAGAGCCTGTCGACCTTCAAAGACATAGATAAGTGGATGAAGCATAGGCAAGAACTTTAGTGAGATTTACAGTAAGACTAACAGGGGTATTAGCTATTTTGGAAAAAAAAAATCCACTACTGGATAAAACTGTAGAGTATTTGACTCTCCATGGTAAGTATTACTGGTATAGTACTACTGCCTCCCTCTATGCTCCCTGTGGTAACTGGTCAAGTTAATCACACAGCTGATATGTTAATTCCACTTCTTTCTTGCCCACAGCTTCTTTATACAAGTAATTTTTCTCCACATACCAAACTTTCAGCAACTTTTCTGAAAACATGTAATCATGTAATCTTTTCAAAAATCCATTGTTCTTTACAAACTAAAAATTTGAGGTAGAAACAAAATCAAATGCATTTAGTATTAAAATAAATAATACTGTAATACCATATCACTCTGTGCAACACAATTCATCATTTTAAGTCCAGAAAATTATTCAGATTTTATTGTATTTTAAAGTTCTGTGGAACTCTCAGGCAGAAACCTTGCCATTGCAGAATATGGGCTGACGTGTTAGGCAGCGCCAGGCTGTGTTATCCTTGAGGCTCACAGCAGTGCTGGGTTTGAAGCGCTGAATTAGATAAAAGATTTTTTTTTCTTTTCATTACAATAAAAAATAAAAATCCTTTCAAACTTATGGAGAGTGTTAAATAAGAGGGTTTTATGCACCACAGGCAGGACACTTCATACATTTTTTTTTTTCCTGTAAAATAATTATGTCAGAAAATGTATATCTTTTACTGTAATTTATTACCTGCTAACAGAAGTGAAATATCTGTAAAAGGATGATAAAACATCAGCCAAACAGATCTTTCTGATATGCAAATGAATATTAATATGCATTAGAAATAAGTACACATTGTGGTAAGAAAAGCAATAAGCAGCATTTTTAGCTGATTAAAACTTGAAAGAACAATGAGCTGAATGAAATTTATCTTACTGATTTGAACTTCAAAGAGCTTATGGTGAGTAAGAACTGTTTTATGGCCTACTAATTAACAGGAACTGAGAGTGAAAATATATCATTGTTCTCAGAGTAATCCTGCTGGGCAACTTTCAATTAACTAAGCCTTGCAAACGTGGTTTTCTAATTGATAGCGGGTAGGCTGAATCTTGTATGAGACATTATTTTTGACTGATATTGGCTAGGAGTAAAGCAAATTATGGAGTGTTCAACAGAAATGATAAAACTATGGCTTTTGTACATGGAAACAACAGATCCAAAGACAAAGATACATAATTTGACTAGACTTTCTAGAGCATAACCTGATAAAATATTTAAAACAGCTATAATTCAGATAGCATTAGAGCTACACAGAAAGGAAGGAACAAATTTTATGAGGTCCAGTGATGCTGGAAAAAAAAAAGGATTTGAGAACTATCAGCAGGGCAGGATGCCAACAGTATTTATAGCTGACTTAAGTGAGAGCAGCGGTCTATAAAGATAGATGAGCATCACACTAGGAAAGAGGAAGGACAGCAGATCATGTTATTCGCTATTTAACATTGGATGTTGACCAGAATAATCTGAACATTACACCCCATCAGCTATGCGGTTACACAGAATGCAGCAAAAAAGGTTTTGTTTGTGTGTGTTTATAAAATTGACAACTGTTCTTTACAGCTTTTTTTTTCCCCCCAAGGGTGGAAACAAACAGCTTTCAGACTTTCCATCACCCTAAAACACACCATGTTTATAGCCTTTTTTTTAATAAAAATATCTGGCAATTTGAATACTAGTCAGCTGGAAAACATTGTCCCTAATTCAAAGCTATATCTACTAGTGAGAGTAAGCATCCAGGCTGGTATCCCACATCATACAAAAGAATGTCTACCAGTGCCTAGGTCTACTGTTCAGGTCCCTTTGTGTTGGACTTTCCTACATTTCAGAAGATTTTTTTGTTAACTTGTGTGAGGTCAGTTTTCCAAAACACTTTTGACATTCAATATAAGGACATTATCCAAATGTCAGCCATAATACCTTCAGCAGATAACTGAAATAATAATCTAACTGGAGACCCACTAATTGGCAAAGGGTGGTCACTCCTTGCAGAAATTGGTCCCAAGCAAGATAATCTGGTGACCAGACCTCTGGAAATCCATAGATAAGAAATAGCTGAACTAAAACACAGAGCGACTGTTTTGAAAACCTTTTAAGCCTCAGGATGGCGGAGGTAAAATGCAAGATTTTCCTGGTCACTGATAAGAACTTTCACCAGTTTAACCCTATCCCAGTTTAGAGAAATATATCACACCAGGGATGCTTATGAGAGAGTAACTCATGTTTTCAGGTTAGTATTTGTCACTTTGACAATGACTCACTTTTAACTGAACCCTCTCTGATTAGTGGTTGCCTACTCACAAAAAAGAGAAACATGACTAGAAATTGTAAAATCTTCACTTACAAGCTATACTAAGCAATTGGATTAAATTTCCTCACTTGTTATATTCCTAGTTCTTGTGTTTCATTTAAAGTTTGGATTTAAACGACTTACGATAAAAATGCAAAAAATTCAATTGCCAAGATTTAATGTCAAGCTGAAATGGTCTATGCAAAATGGATCTTTTTTGATGAGTTTGAAATCAGTAAATCCTTTTTCAGCACTATCAAAAGAAACTCATCAATTCAGAGTGATTAATGCAGAAAGTTCAGACAGACTTTTTAAACTCAAGAGATGAAACCCGTGTTCTGGGATTGAAGTCTTTTTTTTGCTTAATTCCCCTTGTCCCTCTTGGTGACTGATAACACTAACCTCCTTGCCACTAGTTTCCTCAGCCTTTATATATTTTCTGATTCCTCCTTCCTATTACCTAAAATACAGGGTCTGTGTCCATATCTTGCACTACAATATTTTTCAGATCAGAGCTTTCTATTTTTTACACAGATTTCTAAAAATTTCTCCAGAAAAGTGATTTAATCCAGATGAGATGACTAGATGAACCTGTTACACAGTAGTAGCAAATATCTTGGTATCATTCAGGCCTTTCATAAGTCAGAAATCAAAGTCAGAGAGTGCAAAGGTAGAGCAATACTGTTTCACAAAACCACCAGAGTCTCTTCTGGTGGCACTAAGAAACTCAGTTTCAAAGATGTCAACCCTAATAAAACTGCATTCTTGTAGTCTCACTACAGGGTCAGTAAACCAGGTTGTAACTATTACAGAATTATAAACTGCTTTGAACTCCTACTGAGTTGGAGCCCTTAAAACGTCTACATTTTCAAAAGGCAAAGAGATAAAGTTTCCGTTAGCTTTTGAGCTTTCAAAGTAAGAAAAGAATGTTTGAGCTCAAATTTAGTCTACAATCACAATCTTTATATACAAACACTTTTTTTCAGTCTGTTTGGGAAATATGTGCAGATAAAAAAACCCAGCTGTCTCCCAACTATGCAAGAAAACTAGATACTAGGGTTCTATTTTGTTTTACATCACAATCTCGATTTTTTTTCGTGAGTTCATACATATAGTATATTTCAATTTTAACAGATACAAATGTCCTATAATTTCTTGACTCAAAGCATATTAAAATCAACGACAGTTTAAAATAAAAGGAGTTGATTTCTCTTTTGACACACTCATTAATAAATACATTGACTATATCAGCTGATAATTCCTAAAAATATCTAGATGAGATATAGATTCCTTATTAAGGTAGGAGTTTGAAAAACATTGAAGGTTCATCTCATCCATAGTGGATTTCTAGATTCCATATCATCTTTTGATTCAGAAAAAGTGGGACAGGACCTCTGCTTTGGGTGGACTATAAATACAGTGAGAGCAAATCCTTTCATACCACTCTGAAAGTCCTGTCAAAATCAGGAAGTTCTAAATGAGTGGCAAAAAAACCCCACTCAAAACCGAGCTCCAGTTTTATTTAAAAAGTGTTTATAATAATTTTGAAACTAGGGAGAGAGTTGGTGGTGTTATCTTTTGAGTTTGAAGCATTCTATGATGATGAATGATTTTTTTTAAAAAAAAGCATGGGATCTTTAGAGGTTTCTGAGCAGCTGTTGTGTTTTAACCCCAGCTAGTAACTAAGCACCATGCAGCCACTTGGTCACTCTGGCCTGGTGGGATGGGGGAGAGAAACAGAAGAGTAAAAGTGAGAAAATGCTTAGGTTGAGGTAAAGACAGCTTGATAAGTAAAGCAAAAGCCTTACCCACAAGCAAAGCGAAACAAGGCATTCATTTACTGCTTCCCATCGGCAAGCAGGTGTTCAGCCATCTCCTGGAAAGCAGGGCTCCATCACACGTAATGGTTACTTGGGAAGACAAATGCCGTCACTCCGAAAGTCCCCCCATTCCTCCTTCTCTATATGTCGAGCATGATGTCATATGGCATGGACTATCCCTTTGGTCAGTTGGGGTCAGCTGTCCCGGCTGTGTCTCCTCTCCACCTTTTGTGCACCCCCACCCTACTCTCTGGCAGGGCGGTGTGAGGAGCAGAAAAGGCCTTGATTCTGCGTAAGCACTGCTCAGCAATAATAAAAACAACCGTATATTATCAACATGGTTTCCAGGACAAGTCCAAAACATAGCCCCATACTAGCTACTATGAAGAAAATTAACTCTGCCCCAGCCAAAACCAGCACAGCAGCTTATGGTTTTATTGAAATAAAAATATTTTTAATCTATAATTCTAGCTTTGAACATTTTTTTCTTTACTTTATTGCCTTCATTTTAGTTCCATTTGGCATATGGAATTGACAGAACATCTATCAGGTGACCAACAAGTGATTAAGGCATCATTTTTAGATACCATTATAAGAGAACTGGTACTAAAAAAAGCTCATCTGAGAGCATCATGTAATAATTACAGAATTTACTGATAACTATGGATATTACTTAAACACTTCACATTCATGTAGTAAGTTTATGCAGTATTGTGCAGAAGCTGATAATGTTATGGATGTTTGGACAAGAAGACAAAATTAATGTGAATCATTTTTTTTTGAAGGGAAAGGGCTTCTGTCAACAAAATTCTCTTTATATTGTTTGTGAGAGGGTTATAATATAAGAAGGAATATACTTTTTAAAATTTTTAAACTAGATGCTGTTTTCCCTTAGTTCCTTAAAAGAGAGAGAATATCCATTTTCCACCACGTGCAAATCAGCCCTGGCATTGCTTCCTTTTACTAGCATTTTACACTAAATTATTTAAGGAATGGGCCTATGTTTCATGAACTGAAAATTTTCCCCAGACTCATTTGTCTCCTTCTCCTTCCTTCATGTTCCACACCTATTCTATGTCTTCAAATGGCAGTCAGAAACAGATCTGATGTATATTTTTTCATGTTCATCCCCATGCAAATGTAACTTATACAGTGGAATTTTACTTGGACTATCTTTTTTCACAGCGGTAGCTGGCACTGATTTCTGCAGAACAAGCAGGTCATCAGATCAGCAGAGTTTCTATTGTCCATCTGTTTTATGAAGCCTGTTCAGAAATGAGAAGGGAGTCTTTACATGGCTGTTTCTTACTGTGCCTGCTGTTGTTAAACACATCACAGGTACAATCTTCAGTAGAAATTCTTTATTTCTTAAAACCAAGAACATCAAAAACTTGAATACCACTCAGTAATAAGCTGAGAAAACGGCAGAATGCATTTACTCAGATGTTACTGCACACAAGGCAGCTGAGAGGACCCTCTGCACTTCTAGCACATTGCTCCTCTCCCTCCTTGCTCTGGCTCTTGTGTGATCCTTCACTGAAATCAGCAACTCAGCATGCCATAAAAATAGCGATGATGGCTGGATTGATTTTCTGTTCAGGGAGGTGAATCATCTCCCTGAAAGTCCAACAAACACCACGTCCAGCACAAGGGAGGTGGCAGGAATATGTATCTGGAGGCAAAAAGGGGAGTCAGCAAAGAGGGATCTGGTCGGGCAAGACTTCTTTTGGCAGTGGTGAACTGCCAAAGATTGTTGCAGCTGTGCTATGTAATCTGGCCTTTACATGGAAATACTGTTTCTGGCTTTAAGCAGTAGAACAGCAGTTGCAATTAGGAATGTTGGTTTTGGGTCAAAGTCTTAAGCAGGCTGGGATCAAGGAGATGGTCAAAGGTGCAAAGCACTGGTGAATCTCCACCTCATTTCTAGTTGATTCAATGAAAGGATTTAGTGATATCTTCCTTCCTTTTTTAGTTAGACTGCCTTTGTGCACTTCCATTTGCCTGAGAAACTGCCAGATGCAATGTCTTTCTTCATTTTTATAGTCTTGGGATAAACACGATTCAGGCTCACTCTTTTCCCTTCCCATCATATGTCTTTTAACAGACCCTTGATCTATTCAAGGTCTCCCATGACCTTCTATTTCTCCTATTTTTTACCTGTTTCTCTCAGTCACTAAGATTTGCATTGTCAGAAATTTGATCACCAGAAATCTTCTCTCCCCTGCTTCTGGACCACTGCCTTTTACATTCCTTAACTATAATTAATGGGAAAAGAACTTCTTAATTTTTGGCCACATTTTCTCTTTCTTTGGCTTTGTCCATTTTGTTGCTTTCATAATCTCAAAAGCTCAAAAACTCAGTCTCGAAATCTCACTTTCAGCTGTTTTTCTCCTTCCAATACAAATGTCAAAACAGTAAATATTTTCTCAAATAAAATGAAATAAACTATGAGAACCCATGCTTTTTCAACTTTGTTTATATTTAGCAAAACACTAAATCTTGAACAAAGGCATTTTGCTTCACGTAGTGCTCATCTGTCAGGGAAGGTCCATACTACAGGATATGGTAAACGATAATTTTTTTCTTCATTCCCATTTCTTTGGTCTGTTTGTACGATATGTACATTGCACAAATACAGTAACCCTGTATCTGAGATGATTAGGACTGTGACAAGCCTATGAAATATCCCTTAGTTGTCCACAAAGTCTTACCACAGTATTCGGCCTGTGAATTATGACTATCCAATAGCAGACATTTGCACCATAGATTAAGAATCATGCAGAGTTTGTTCTTCTGTTCAACAGCAACAATAACTGACAGAAACTACATTAGATGTGTTTGAAAACCATTTAAAAAAATCCCCTTAATCCAAATCTTTTTTCCTAAAATTCTGTCTTTGGGGATGGAAATATATAATATATATAGATATAAAGCATCAAAAAAATGCTCTGTTTAAGATGTCAGATATGTAAATTACTGTAAATAGATGTGCTAGCTGGGACTGCTATTTGTCGTCTTGAACCTGGACCTCATATACCAAAGATCCTCTAATTGTTCTGGACAATATTATCCAAAAATTATATATTCCAAACTCAACTTCGGTGAGTTTGTCTGTGCAATGAAATAGATATGCTAAATAAGATGGCCAAATCAGTAGCAAGAAAAACCGGCTCAAGTGAGTTTGGGTGTATCTAAGCAACAGCAGCCGTGCTCGGTGCCTCAGTGCTGAGAGAGTGGAATTAGCTTGGTGCTTTGGCATGTTTCGTAACTTTATATTACTTGTTATTTTGGCATATTTATTAACTATTTCTTCCTACAACGACCTTCTGCTCTGTGTGGAGGTTTTACCCAAATGAGATCCTATATAAGAATGTGGCAAATCTCCCTACTACTGCTAGCAGAAAATGGAGTGTGTATGGAAATTGTTGTCTCCTTATATTATTCAGCCAGTCTTCTGCAACTGAAAGGGACTTCTTGAACTGCTCTAAGTACATCTTCATGCATTAGTCCCTTAGTGGTGCTATTTGTAGGTGTAAAAACATTCTGAGTTCTTACTGCAGCATTTGGGAACCCGTAAGAGCAGACACGACAAAACACAAAATTCCCTGTGTGAATACTAACCACAGGTGCTCTTACGGTTTCTGGGTCAGAAAGAGATAAGGAGAGGAGAGAATGAAAGGAGATAAAAAGGGAGGCACTCTAAACGTTCAGATGGATGTTATTAAAAGACAAAACAATTAGAAAAGGTTAACTTTTAACAGAGATCTAAAATATTTTTGGAACACAATCTGTGGCAGGATGTTTACAGGTAAACAGTGAGAATTATAACTCACAGGAAATTCTGGTGACCCTGAAAATTTCAAATTAGTAACACTGCCAAGCATTGACAAGGTGTCTGGCAAATTAGCAGGAAAAGAGCAACAACTGTGATTTATAATAGAGATTTTGTCCATAAGACAATTATACCTATTATTTGTGTATATGGTACTTGTAGTCAACAGAATCTTCATCACATTAAACGCAAACATTGGCAATTAATTATTACAGGGAAGAAAGTGAAAAGACACAGAATTTTACTATGCACATTTGTTTCTATGTATTTATTTTATTATGCACAAAAAATATTAAAGGATCACATAAATTATATTCTTAAAATACTGACTCTGCTAGTCACTGGAACAAATTCCTGGTAAGACCACTGTTAGTTAACAATTTCTCTATGTAGAAAGAGCTGATTTTGAAGAGTCTAAGGAAGAAAAGTGAACACCTCCTTTAATACTTTTTCATCAAGGTTAGATCCATTTGTGTAACAGTGATTCTTCACATTTTGTTCCTGTAACCGCAGCATGAAGATATCTCTCCTTTTTTTCTCATTTACAGAACGAATATGAAGGATGCACCTAGTCCCACATAAAGAAACCAATCAGACCATAGTTTCTTAATGTGCTGGCTTCAGCAATGGAGAAAAGCAGAGAAATTCTGGACCCTTCCCTTCATTCTGGCCACTGATTTCCACATCTGCTTTACATCCCATCAAGACTGTTTGCATAGCTGTTTAAAGTAGATCGCTGAAATGATCTGGATTAAAAGCAGTCCTAAGGGATAGTTAGTTTATAGTGGAAATGCTATAGCATCCAGATAGCTCATAATTTAAGGGTTTACAATTTGTGCATAGTTTTCCTAAATCACTACATCAATCTTCCACTCTTTCTGATTTTTCTAAGTATTCAGTTGGCCACTTCCTGTGTATGGTGTTCTGGCTTTAGTGGATGAGCATCATAGTGTACAAGTCTTTCCCCAAGAGCAGCAGTAGGTTAGCTCAAAATTAGTAGCTTTTCTCAAAAATTTTTTGCAATAAAAAAGCATTTTGTAACTCTTTTTCTACAACTACAAATCTTCCTTCTCTCTGCAGGAGAAAGAGAGTGAGATGGTTGGGTTTCATGGGGTTAAGGTGTAAGAATTTACATCCTCTGTTCCTTTTTCAAAGAGTTTCCACCACCCTAACACCTATGACATTTTATTATTTCTCTGTCTTACACACAGATGATCTACTGACTTGTGTGTAGCAGAAGGAAAGAAGTATGCAAACTTTTTTGTGCAGATAGTTGGGCCAATCTATTTCACAAGTCTAGTGCTAAGGAAAATGCTGGTCTTCTGGCTGCCCTAGAAGGTGTTCCTCAATGTTAACAGTAGTGGGATAGCACACTGACCCAGTGCAGTGCGTCTACCAGTGCACCATTAGCTCACAGGCTCAGAGTTCTGCTGAAATTCTTGAGACCTGCTTTATAGTCTTTTCTACTTGGGTGGCTACGTGGCTCTAACAATTTCCACAAATATTTTGTTTGTTCATTCAGTCTACATAAAGAAACTCATTATTACCCCCTTTTAAACTGAGAAATAAAGTTATCTTGTTTACACAGTTGCCAAAGCTAATTCCCTACTGACCTTATTCCCCATTCTGTTGCAAAGTACTCTGCTACAGTGTAAGTTCGGGATAAATCAAGTCCTAATGTTCCTTTTTAGGAGCTTTGGTTATATTTCTTCTTGTTCTTTTAAAAACAAAGATGAATACAGCATCTAAAGAGCATAACAAAAAATAACTGTTAAGACGCTTTGGCTTTGTGTGTTATTTGTGTGTGTATAGTCACTCTTCTTAAACATCTGAAAGGATGACCTTTAATTTCTCATTAAATCTAAATGAACTGGAAGTATAGAAGGGAGACAGTTTGTAAGAAACATGAGAACTACTGAAATCAAAGTAAAATTATAGGTATTTCAAATTTCAGCAAGTATCAGTACTCTTCATATTATAGCTAAATGAGTTTTCCTATCTAATGAAAGGATATTGACAAGATTGAAATGGAAAACAGCAACTTTGATTTTTCATACTTTTGAATCTGTTGTCTGATATCTAATAAGCATGACAGATGGCTAACATTGGTTCAGCAATGTCAAAGCAAGAATTTCTATTTGAAATGAATGAATGTATGATCAAAATTTAAGTCCTTCATGGTGATTAACTATTTTGACTTATTTTGATTTTAGGAAGTCTACTATAATTAAACTCATTTTCTAAGTTCAAATGAGTTGTGAAGCTCCATGGGAATTAAATTGATTTGGCCTTTTGCTTTGAGCTATATCACTTATTTCAGCTGGTAACTTCACTTTTGTCAGCATTACTTGCATTTGACACATGAACATTGGCATATAATATTATTCTAGTTCTGTGCTAAAGCATACAAAAAATACCTAAAATGCTCAAGCAGTAATCATATATTTTACACGTTAATAGTGTTGATACTTAAATAGCTTTGAACTGATTGTACTGGGTCTGGCTGTGATAGAGTTAACATTCTTCACAGCAGCTCGTATGGTGCTACGCCTTGCATTTGTGACTAAAACAGTGCTGGTAACACACCGATGTTTTGGGTATTGGTGAACAGTGCTTGCACAGACTCTAACCTTTCTTCTTCTGTCTCTGCACACACACACCCCTAGCCCTGGCCAGTGGGGCGGTGGGGGGGGTGGGGGCAAGACACAGCCAGGAAAGCTGACCCAAGCTGGCCAAAGGGATATTCCATGGCATATAATGTCACGCTCAGCAATGAAACTGGGACAGAGGAAGAGAAAGGGGGGGGGGGGTGCCTTCCAAAGTGGCTGTTGCTTGGAGACTAGCTGGGCATCGGTCTGTTTGCAGGAGGTGGTGAGTGATTGCCTTTGCATCACTTGTCTTTTTTCCTCTTTCCTTTGCTTAGTAAATGGTCTTTGTCTCAATCAGTGAGTTTTCTCACTTTTGCTCTTCCTATTCTTTCCCCTGTCCCATGGAGGGTAGGGGGAGTTGGGAGTCAGTGAGCGGCTTTGTGGGAGTTCAGCTGCTGGCCCAGGTAAACTCACCACAGCATTGATTTATATTTGATTCCATGTTAGTTTTGTTATTCTAATGAGTCATATTAAAATTAAATTCATATACAAAATACTTGCACAGTGGAAGCAACAAGATACAATCTTAAAGATCTATTCAAGCAAATGTTCTAATGCTCACTTTGAAATGAAGCTCTGCCCATTATAATACTCAGAATATTTCTGGTTTTAGCAAAAACAAAGAAAGAGATTAATCAGCTTCAATTCTTGAAAATAGCTCCTCTTTTAACAAGATCTTTATAACCTCTAGATAATCTCATTTATATACATGAAATACTTACCTCAATACAAAGCAATAATGTGCAATAGAATTGGTATTTTTACATTACTTAAGTCCTAATATTGTCAGGCATTTGCTTTGCACATATCATAAAACATTGGTGTCAACCTACAGTGATTTCACTAATGTCTTAGCAGAGTACTTAATTCTAAACACCCTATTACCTTATGTATGCACATTCGACATCTTTGGGGATGATACCAGTGTAATATTTAAATAGCAAAAAAGTATTTAAAATATATCACAAATTAGTTTCTACAATTTTAATTTCTACCATTACTGCACTAACAGAAGTCATATGACTTAATTTACAGGCTAACCCAGAAAATATCCAGGTCCTATAGTTATTCATGCTATACTAAATATGTCAGGAAAACTAAAAAAATATATTTTTTTGCCAGATCTTTCTGTTGTGTTATATTTAAATGCAAATTTTAAGATAAACAGCAAACAACCAATACACTTGAGAGGTATTTCCTTGATTGAATTAAATTTAAAACCTCATATGTTAATGCTCACTAGTAACGTTCAGCTGATAAGCCCAACCCAATATTCATAACATTAAAATCTCAAAAAAAGTTTTCAATAGCATATTCATTAACATGTTGACTCTTTTCTATGCCAAACGGTTATCAGAAATAAACTGCTTTGCAATCTATGTAGCCTAAGTCTTTGAAAGAACTAGGAAATATGATTACTTTATAATTATTTTTTTAAATCCAAATAAATGATTATATTTCTAGATAAGCCTGGAAACATGAGTTATATGCTTAAAAGGGTCACTATTATATTCATGACAGGCCAAGAAACTGTAACAGAAAGGTAGGACTAATAAGGATTTCCAGACCTCCAATCCTTTGGCAGCTTTCAGATTAGATTCTATATTTTTCTTGCTGACCTCTTATACTGGCTTGAGACCCAGCCATGACTTTTCCAAAAACCTATTTAATGCAGGAAACAAAGTGAAGGGCATTTATAGATTGACAAGGTCATGAATCTTGTGTGAATCAGTCACACAAAAATACCTCCGGATTATCACCCTTGCTAACCTTTCAGGTTGACAAAGAAAGGGGTGGTTTGCAAGACATTTATAAGGTTTCTTTTAAAAACAATAAAGACAAGACAGGCAGTCAGAGCTCCTCAGCAACTCTAGGACAACTAAAAGTGAAACCATATAGAAATCATCTGTTGTGTTTGAGCAGGATCCAGAATGCTCTCACATGCTTCTCAGTGTTATGAGAAGTTCAAAACCTGGCTGCTGCTAGGATACGTAACATCATTATATCTTGATTAATTAACGTAGATTTAACCAGAATTACTTCAAAAACAACTAGGTACCGTTACACGTAAAACAAATATATTGCTTAGACTAGTTGGAAACAGGTAATACATCACCTTTCCCAGTCAACACATCCTGAATCACTGAGGGCTCATACATCTGTAATCAATATTGGCAACTGTTCCTTAATTTTTAAACTGTCACCTCTCTGAGACTTCTTTCAGTTGTAACCAAGAAGCTAAGGCCATGGTCTCCTCACTAATATCCCAACATATTTGTATGTTTTCCGCAGTCATTCCATGCAACTGTGAGATAATCATGAAGGCCAGGACCCATCTGAAGCTGGTCAAGAAAGCCTAAAGATCTTCCTGTATTATAGTAAATCATTTGCCAATCTTCTGAACCAATCCTCCTGTTCTACTCAGTACTGGTGAAAGTGTCCAATAAAATATTCTGTTTCAGGAGACAAATAACAGAAAGCTGTGTATCAACTGTGGACATCTTTGGAGAATAAGCTAAGGAAGACAAGATTTTGGAGTTCGTAGTTCATAGAAAATGAAAGGACATTCAACAGTTGTATTCAAATATTTGTGCCAACCATCTCCCAAAGGAAGGAATAATTGTTCCCCTTGTTCACTGAGCAGACAGAAGCTTGCTAAGCAGAAGTAATGAACCAGGTAGGGGATTTACAAAGCCATTTCAAACATTAGGAGTTTTTCTAAGGTTAAAAATAGTTGTTAGCATAGCTTGAACAATAAGATTCTACCTCCACTGCTGGAGGTTTGTAAATATTAACCAGGCAAGTATTTGCATGTATAGGTAAACTTGATCTTGCCTTTCAAGTTAAATGACCCCTTGAGGTTTCTTTTAACCTTATTTTCTAACTGTTTTAACAGTGAAAACAGATCAAGACTGTCTTTCAAAAGCTTCTTAAAGTGTAGCTTCATGACACAAAAAAAAATCTAAATATTACACTTTTCTCTGAAGTCAGCTACAGCCCAATGATACCAGTAACAGCTGTAATTTTTATAGCTCAAAGAGAACTAAGACAGGAGAAAAGTTTCTCATTTAAGCATTTGTTCAGATTGCTACTTCTGCTTTTTTGACAGAACTCTGTTTTCTGTAGCAGTTAATATGTAATCCAGTAGTGTTATTCTTTGTCACAGTGACTGAAGACATTGTTTAGGTAAACTAAGAAATCAATCCCTGTCATGTAAGGCTTCTAAGAACAGGTCATATACAGCAGAAAAAAAGAAAAGGGAAAAAGCAGGCAAACATGACTAAAAGGCCAAAAGAATAGTTACTGGAATCGACGGCAATTTATATGACCTTACTTTCAAGAAAGTACTTTGAAAGTATTTTAAAGCTGAGTAGCTTTTACCCTTGGGCTGAAGAAGAGAGAGTTCGCATGGTCTAAAACAGTATTTCCATTTGGGTCATAAGTGCACTCCTAAACACACCCGCATAACATCCTTTGGTTCTTATCATTGACTGGTCTTGAAACATGCAAACTGGATTCCTCTCAGGTGTAACTGAACCATATTTGTACTCTATATCTGTCTGATCTGTGCTCCTGTGCCTAGTGGCTGTTCAGTTCATGGACCTAAATTTGAACTAGTCAAAGTTAAAATGCATTACAAGTACATAACACAGATTTGTGATGCTCAGGAGCAAATGTTTTGCTCCACAAGTTGGCTTTTATTTCTCCATACTACTTCCAAGTATGGACACACGTTCGGTATCTTTTCTTAGGTGGTATGGTTTGGTTTGGTTGACTCCAGTATGGTAATGACCTTACATACCTCTGTTGATCCTTCTTCTTGCCTTTAGCTCACCTCCTGATAAATGCCATACAGAGTCCAGCGTGTCCCTGATCAAACAGTATTAGGCTCTTCAGATTCAAGCAGGAAAAAAAAAAGTAGGGGAAACAGAAAACCCACAGGTCCTGAGGGAAATTTTAGCTGTTTTTTTTTTTTTTTTTTTTTTTTTTTTGTGACTCAGCTAAATAAATATAGACCTGTTTCAAAATTCTGAAAAACCAAAACAGAACGGGAAGCACAACACAACCTGCCATTTCTTGCAGAATTGTGATCCTGTGACATTGTGTATGGCAGCCTCTGGGATCTGGCAGCACTATATTCCAACTCCAATAATGTCAACTGTGTCAGGATGCTCATGCTTCATGGGGCTACAGCCCTCCTTTGTGTTGCCTTTGAAAAGGAAAACACTATGAGCACTTGGGTATCAGGAGAGGGATCTTGTAAGTTCTTGATTAAAAGCAGGATGTACCAGCTTTAATATATTTTTATATATATAAATGTAGTTCTATCCTAGCATAGTAAGTTTATTAAGAATTAACATAATTTTATTTGACTCATAACCGCAGAAATAATAATCTCATCAAGATTTCCTCCCTCTTTCCCTCCATCTTTCCTCCTTCTCCTTCCTCATTCTTCCTTGCTTCCTGCCTTCTTCACCTCCTTCTTTCTTTCATCCACCCATCCTTGGTGAATGAAAAGCTGGACATGAGCCAACAGTGTGGGCTCACAGACCACATGGCCAACCACACCCTGGGCTGCACCAAAAGAAGCGTGGCCAGCAGGTTGAGAGAAGTGATTCTCCCCCTCTACTCTGCTCTGCTGAGACCCCACCTGGGGTCCTGTGTCCAGCTCTGGAGCCCTCAGCACAGGAAAGATATGAACCTGTTGGAGTGGGTCCAGAGGAAGGCCACAAAAATGATCAGAGGGCTGAAATACCTCTCCTGTGAAGAAAGGCTGAGAGAGTTGGGGTTGTTCAGCCTGGAGAAAAGAAGGCTCTGGGGAGACCTTATTGTGACCTTGCAGTACTTAAAGAGGACCTACAGGAAAGATGGGAACAAACATTTTAGCATGACCTGTTGGGATAGGACAAGGAGTAATGGCTTTAAACTAAAAGGGGGAAGATTTAGACCAGATATAAGGAAGACATTTTTTAACATGAGGGTGGTGAAACACTGGAGCAGGTTGCCCAGAGAGGTGGTAGATGCCCCATCCCCGGAAACTTTCAAGGTCAGGTTGGATGGGGCTCTGAGCAACCTGATCTAGCTGAAGATGTCCCTGGTCATTGCAGGGGAAGTTGAACTAGATGACCTTTAAATGTCCCTTCCAACCCAAACTATTCTATGATTCTATGATTCTCAAAACAATAAGACCAAAATGAGCCTTTTCGTTGCTTTTATTTCTGCAATGGACTATCAAGCAAACATTGAACTATGACTGTTTGGATGTGCTTGTGTTCAGGAGCTGGTTCAGAACTGCTGAACATCCTTGATCAAATACAGTTAAGTTGTGTGCAAATCTGAGAAATTCCTGGCTGTAAGCTATTAGATTGAAGATCTCAAATATCCAAAGCCCAGTTGCTTTTTATTATTATTATTTTCCAAAATAAAGAAGGGAAGCAAATAAAATAATCTGATTCTACCATTTGAGGGTGGAAGGAGGAGGGGCGGGGGAAGAAAATGACTTCTCTTAAAGTCCAGAAAAGCTGTTACTACTTACAGAGTCCTCTCTCATACTTGCAGACTCATATTTTCTGAGAGACATAGTGCCATTTCTCAGTAGACAGCTGAAAGCATGTTAAATGATGTTAAATATTTGCTTTTATTAAACCCATCATGGATTTTATGGCCTCTGATACTACATATTTGTTTACCAGTCTGAAACTGCCAAATGAGGCAATTTACTCCCTCCAATTTTTTATTGTTCTTAAATGCCTTAAGAAATGTTGTAGCTAAACTTATATTATGAAGTCTTTGTTCCTGAGAAGTTAGTTATAGCTTGGGCTGCACAGCTGGATTGAAAAATAGTGTACCTTTTAGCTCAGAGGTAATTCTTTTTTCTGATTTTCTTTTGTTTTATAGAAAGCTACAAAAGTACTAAAAAAAAGCCTAAAAAATCTCCATTAAATCAACAAATTCATAATATTTGCATCATCAAAACAGCTGTTGAAGGTGGTAAGCACTGAAGTTTGTGAGGAATGTAGTAGACAGTATTTGATGGATTGGGATTTCTAATTGTTCTTTGGAACAAGGGCCTGACTTCTGTTTACACACATTTAGAGGTTAGTACAACTGGACCCTAAATCCCAATTGTGTAGTCCAAAGTCTAGAATTTCTGCTTAAGAAAATTTAGAATATAGACAAAAAATAGAAGATTAAGTGCAAAATGCACAGCTTTGTGCGTAATTTTTAACGTACCAGTGTATTGGGTTTATGTGGCAAGGTTTTGGTAGGAGACAAGGCTGCAGGGGTGGCTTCTGTGTGAAGACACCAGCAGCTGCCCCTCTGTTGAAGTAAGAAAAAAAACAGGTTACATTTTTTTTTCATTCCTATGAGCTACGATCCAGCTCTGTCCAGCCCGTATCTGACCTAATGCAAGACTGTAAGAAGAAAGACTTCATATTTTTTATCTTCTATCACATTTCGCCACTATAATTTACAGCCTCACTGTCTGTCATCGGCAGTCTTTAATTTGATTTCAGATTTTCTTCCAGTTTATTAATTAAAATACTGAATAAGACTGAGGTGAGAACTGCTCTCAGAAAAACACGTGAAGAAAGTCTCTAACTGGTTGATATTTCCCAGTGAGGTGTTACGGTTTGCAGCCTATCACTATTTTGGCCTCTAATCCACTTTCATGTGTTGCAGTTTTATTTTCTTTCTCCCTTGTTTTTCTTTTAAACCCAATTATCATCCTGTAATAAATTAAATACCTTAGAGAAGTTGAAGAACATTGCTAAAACGATCTTATCTTTATCAGCTGGAGTTGCAATCTTGTCAAAGAACAGCACCATTTTTTTTAAAGACTTATTTCCATGGAGTACAAGATGGCCTAATGATTCCATCTGGAGTTTGCGTGTTTACACCGTCCCTGCCAAACAACAGGCAATCAACAGCACATCACTGGAACTGGCCATACAGCAGAAATGTGCTCCGCTGCTGCTTCCTACCGACTTCCCACTGCTTAGGGCATCCCACAGGCAAAGCCAAGCAGCATGAAAATAATTAAATGTGAATATCTGACGGGCCCCATAAGAAAGCTAAAGACGTGGCATGAGCCCTACTCGAAAACCACCTGGGGTGATAGAAAGAATCTGTTGGTTGTAGAAAAGCTGACGGGCCATTAAGTTTCAGTATTAGGGACTTAATGTAAAATGTACCTTTATACCATCTGGATGTTCATCTCTACATTTTTTGAACCAATAAGATCTAAATAAAGTTAAACTTCCTATTCCACACAGAGTTCAAGTAAGTGTCATAATGAAAAAAAAAAAAAA
>VFFE01008014.1:4901549-4943402 GCA_008921705.1 Burhinus oedicnemus | reverse complement strand
TTCCAACCCAAACTATTCTATGATTCTATGATTCTCAAAACAATAAGACCAAAATGAGCCTTTTCGTTGCTTTTATTTCTGCAATGGACTATCAAGCAAACATTGAACTATGACTGTTTGGATGTGCTTGTGTTCAGGAGCTGGTTCAGAACTGCTGAACATCCTTGATCAAATACAGTTAAGTTGTGTGCAAATCTGAGAAATTCCTGGCTGTAAGCTATTAGATTGAAGATCTCAAATATCCAAAGCCCAGTTGCTTTTTATTATTATTATTTTCCAAAATAAAGAAGGGAAGCAAATAAAATAATCTGATTCTACCATTTGAGGGTGGAAGGAGGAGGGGCGGGGGAAGAAAATGACTTCTCTTAAAGTCCAGAAAAGCTGTTACTACTTACAGAGTCCTCTCTCATACTTGCAGACTCATATTTTCTGAGAGACATAGTGCCATTTCTCAGTAGACAGCTGAAAGCATGTTAAATGATGTTAAATATTTGCTTTTATTAAACCCATCATGGATTTTATGGCCTCTGATACTACATATTTGTTTACCAGTCTGAAACTGCCAAATGAGGCAATTTACTCCCTCCAATTTTTTATTGTTCTTAAATGCCTTAAGAAATGTTGTAGCTAAACTTATATTATGAAGTCTTTGTTCCTGAGAAGTTAGTTATAGCTTGGGCTGCACAGCTGGATTGAAAAATAGTGTACCTTTTAGCTCAGAGGTAATTCTTTTTTCTGATTTTCTTTTGTTTTATAGAAAGCTACAAAAGTACTAAAAAAAAGCCTAAAAAATCTCCATTAAATCAACAAATTCATAATATTTGCATCATCAAAACAGCTGTTGAAGGTGGTAAGCACTGAAGTTTGTGAGGAATGTAGTAGACAGTATTTGATGGATTGGGATTTCTAATTGTTCTTTGGAACAAGGGCCTGACTTCTGTTTACACACATTTAGAGGTTAGTACAACTGGACCCTAAATCCCAATTGTGTAGTCCAAAGTCTAGAATTTCTGCTTAAGAAAATTTAGAATATAGACAAAAAATAGAAGATTAAGTGCAAAATGCACAGCTTTGTGCGTAATTTTTAACGTACCAGTGTATTGGGTTTATGTGGCAAGGTTTTGGTAGGAGACAAGGCTGCAGGGGTGGCTTCTGTGTGAAGACACCAGCAGCTGCCCCTCTGTTGGACAGAGCCAGCTCCAGCAAGCTCCAAGATGGACGTACCACTGGCAAACCCGAGCCACCCAGTGATGTTGGTAGCACCTCTGTGGTAACATATATAAAAAGAATAAAAAATGCTACACAACAACATCTGGGAGAGAGAAGTCAGAAAATGTAAGACAATCAACCCTGCAGACACCAAGATTGAAGAAGAACCAGGGGGACGAGGTGCTTTGAGTGCCAGAGAGAAGATTTCCCTGGAGCCCATGGAGGAGACCATGCTGAGGTAGGCTGTCCCCCTACAGCTCATGGAGATCATGGCAGAGCAGATATCCACACCGTGGCACAAGGAGGACCCCATGCTTGAGCAGGTTTTCTGGCAGGACCCATGACCCCCGTGGGTCCCCAAAGGGTCATCAGTCTGTTCCTGAAGTACTGCACCCCGTGAGAAGGACGCACGCTGAAGCAGTTCTTGAAGAACTGGGAAAGACCTACGTTGGAGAAGTTACTGAAGGACTGTGTCCTGTGGGAGGGACCCCACACTGGAGCAGGGGAAGAGCACGAGGAGGAAAGAGTGGCAGAGATGAAGCTCTATGAACTGACCGCAACCCTCATTCCCCTGTCCCCCTGTGCCGCTCAGAGGGAGGAGGTAGAAGAGTCAGGAATGAAGTTGAGTTTGGGAAGAAGGGAGGGGTGGGGGGAAGGAGTTTTTAGATTTATTTTTATTTGTCATTATCCTACTCTGTTACAATTAATTGGTAATACGTTAAATTAATTTCCCCAAGTTGAGTTCATTTTGCCCGTGACAGTAACAGGTAAATGATCTCACCATCTCAACCCACAAGCTTTTCAGTGTATTTTCTACCCATGTCCTGCTGAGGAGGAGTGAAAAAGTAGCTTGGTGAGCACCTGGCAGCCAGCCAAGTTTACCACACCACAACCAGAAACATCATCAGTTCTCCATTTACTATATTTTGTTGTCAATTATAAATATAAACTTCTTCAGAAGTTTTATCGCAAGCTTCCAAAGGATGGGACAGAGTGCCTTGAAGAAGTCCTCAAGTCCCTTACTGAGAAAAAAAAAACCCAACCAAAACCAAACCAAACCAAAACAAAAACTTCAACATGGTGGTAGAGAAGAAAGAAGAAAAAGAAATTATGAAATTACTACTTTTGAACTGTCCAACTGGAAATACTGTGGAGTTTACTCCAGGGAATCACAGGCAGTGAGGTGGGGGAGAAAGAGTTGAGACTGAAGGACATGCTGGAGGGAGAAAGAAAAGCACTTTGAGATTGCATCATTCTAGACAAAGGAAAAAATTGAAGTACTTAAGGTCTAATTTGAAAAAGCATTGAGTAAGACCCTGTTTAGAGAAACAGGAATAGAACTGATGAGAAATAAGATGAAGTGTGAGAGAAACACACAAAACCTTGCAGAAGCATAGGAAAACATCCTTAATATTCTAAGACTGATGAGACAGTGAGCAGATGGGAGGAAGGTGAATATATATAAGGCCAGGGAAGCCAATTATTTCAGCATCCGCTTTTATTATGTTTTTACATTACATACTGTGGTCACATTTATGAATTTAAAATTTGGTAGTAACTATGATTTTTTAAAAGAACAGTATCATAATACAATGATAAATAGCAGGAATGATTGTAGGATGTTAAAAAGAAATAGTTTAAATATTATTGACATTTGATTTCTTGGCACTAAACATCTGGACACTGCATAATATTACAGAAAAGGAAATTTGGTGTCCCGTAACTATTGCTTAAACTTGCAGAAGAGGAAATGTGAAAACTATCCTTACTTAAAATACACCTAAATCAAACATTTTTCATATATGTACACGGATTTGGAAAAAGAAAAGGAATCCACTATCTTTTAGATTTCATTGCAGAGAAAAGTTGTAAGAAGATGAATAAATACTGAATTAAATTCTTTTGTTGCCAAAGATCAGAAAGATCAAGCACAGTCACATTTTTATAAAGTATTCCGATTTGCTCTATATTAACATGTTGCTTGTGAGTGTTCTATGTATGAAGCTTTCATAAAGTACATTAGGCAATCAGCTTTCTGGTTTCCACAGATTTACCACTGAAGTCAAAATGACTTGCAGCCCAAAGAGACTTCAGGTTAGAGACAAAAGGTGATCCATCTCAAGATAATTTTGTAACAGGATTTACTTGTAAGAGTTAACTTTGCTGCCTTTTCAGGAAACTCTTTACCTTCACCATGGTTACAACATCCCTCCTAGATTGTCTTTCTCTTCATGTCTGTCCAGCTGCACAGGGACTAAATTTGCTCATGGAAGTGGCAATCTCCCCTCCTTCCAGAGCCTTGCCCTTGGTGGCTGAAGCTGCCAGGACATGGCAAGCATCTGGCCATCCTTCACGCTGATCCCATTCCAAATATGATGTATATTAAAGTGGTTAACAAACCAGATGCAATCTGTCCCTGGGATTTTCACATACATTATATTGGTTACATTGGAGCAGTACTAACAGAAAAAATGTCCCTAATAAAAATCTGTTCTGAAAATAACACTGTTATGTGGGTTGAATGATTTTCATTGTAAATATTAAAGAAAGATCATGGGGTTTTGGAGGGGCAGGGGGAAAGCACTTGTTTTAGAGGAAAACAATTTTCATCAATGAGCTGAAAATTGAAATGTTCTAGCTAAAACCCAAAAGCTGTCCAAATTTTGTGAAAACTGTAGGTCTTCTCCGTCTTTCCTTTGCTCTCAGAACTTTAGCTGAATTATTTTTCCCACGATAAAGAACTGTGAAGGACTCTTGTAATGCATCCGCTCTTCAGAATTTTAAGCAGAACTATTACTGACAAAAAAGACGGATTTTTTAAAAACGTTAATTAAACATGCTGAGAAATTTATTTCTGAGGCAGGAAAAGGGCAAGAATTGAGAACCTACCTCTCCTTCAGTGGAGAAATAGCACTGTAAAGGGACAAAAGTTGGGAAGTCATTTGCCCTTTTTGGCTAGATGTTTGTCAGGAGTTGAAAATGTTTAATGTTTTGTAACAATTTCAAGTTTCATGAAAAGTTTTTAGTGAGTTTTAGCCATTTTTAAAATTGGTTTCATAGTTTCTGATTTCTGTGGAAGACTAACATTTCTTCAGAGCACATTGGCTTCTGATGATGCTGGTTCTGTTAGCCAGAAATTATACGGTGAAAATCTATAAACCTAACCTTTTAGCTGTGATATTGCTCCAGCTAATGAAATCTCTAAGCATGCTTTGGCATCTCCTGCTAACAGGGAAAGGTGTAGTTCCCTCCAATCCCACTTGTCGGCCTATTCAGTCACAGTCAGTGAGTAGCTAAATTTGTCACTATGCAGCAGCTTTGTATTTCTTCTTTGCCTCAACTTCATCTCAGAAGATAGGTTGTGTTTCTTTCAGCTATTTTCCAACTAATGGCTGTCATTAGGTGCTTCGGTACCTTCTTCACGCTCTGTCTGTAATCAGTGAAGAAAGGCTGCTCTAGAGGGTCAGTGGGAGCCTCCAAATCAGGTGCTGTTCAAAATGCTCTGGGTGACCCTTTTCACTTTACAGTGGAAACTGAGTGGGATGAATACCATGGAGAATAAAATGTTGTTATCAGTCTACTATTAACCAATTTGCTTCAAGTTGGTTTGTTCCACTGTTTCTTCCACCATCTCATCTTGAAATTCAATTTGGAGGTTTCGTTTGTTTCTTATGTTTTCGTTTTTGTATCCAGGCTAGCTCTTCTGCTTCTTCCAGTTTCTTCTGCTTCCTTGCAAGAAGGTTTGTCTGATTACATCATTTCTTTAGTTCAGATTCTGTGCTAGTAAATCATTTCAAGACCATCTTTGTTACAACAGGACAAGAACTGATATGGGAGGGGTCCATGTACAGCTGTGCTAGAAACTAAGCTGAATCATGCCGCTGATCCTAGTCACAGTCTTGGTCAAAAATTCTTGCTGGGAATGCCTCAAGATCTTACGTGCCAAACACAGAAGCACTGACAAGATCTAATAAATTTACCTTTTTTTAGGCAAGGATACTGGAAAGAATTATTCTAATTCCTTCTGATTCCTATAACCCTGAATATTATTATTTAGATCCTTTCAACAACTCCTCACACTTCTGATTGTCCATGCTGAATGTAAGTAGTTCTTGAAAGACATCTTGGCTACAAAAAAATATCAGGTTGCCAGAATGGAAGGAAATACACAACCAGTGTCCATTGAAGGACTTAATCACTCCTTTCTAAAAGTAGTACAGAATGAGGCAAAGTGCCTTTTTTGTGATGGTCCATGATCACTTATAACCCCTAATCTCTCCTGCCTCAACTCTACTCTATTTTCCTTGAGTTAAAAATGCAAAGTCCTATTCCCATGAATAATATTTCCTTGAATAAATAGTCCTAGATCTCACCAAGCTCTCATATTGTACGATACCCATAGAAAATTATTAGCACTATTATCACTGTTATTAATTATTTTTCATACTGTAACATGGAAAACAAAATTTCATTAAAACAAGAGTTATTGAATATTCCATAATGAGACAATCAAGTGGGTTTGGGTCTTTCCAGTATTTGTAGATGCTTATCACACTTTATTTTAACTGTCTTTTATACAGACTACACATATTTATCTCTTTTAATCTTCTTTTAAGTTTTACTATCTTCAGCACTGTGATTGTTTTTATTCCTTGTATGTCTCATCTCTTACCCTTCAATTATTAATTTTTTTTCCATTTATCATATACCCAAGACTGAATGCTATATTCTGGATAACAGTATATGAAAGAAATGCAGTCCATAACTCAAAAAATATTTAAGCATGTAAATTATCTTAAATGATGATATCATTATGATAAATATCATTAATGTCACTGAAAGGATCCAATTCTACATGTGTGTAGACTTCATAGTGTGTTTTGGAATTATGCAAAGGAAAAATTTCTCTTCTGTTCAGTGAAATATCAACAATTCAGTATGAAGAATTGATTTTATTTTTTTTTTAGTAAGTTCTTATTTGGGTGCTATGGGATTCTGGTCATAACTGGGTTTTTTCTGCATTATTACTTTCTCCATATCCAGGGTTATTTCCTGTATATTTTCCAGAAAAAATTCATCTATTGTTTGTTATTGTAGTTCAGATTTCCATATTTTTTCTTTTTTATTGTTTGTGTTTACCATTTTTTTACCTGTTTCAAATTGACAATTCATAAATGTCATTAGAATCTTGATGCTATCTCTTTAAAATATCCATATCAGTCATAATGTGTCTTGACAGGTGTCGCAGTCTGAAGTGTCATAGCACTGGAACAGGTTGCCCAGGGAAGCTGTGGCTGCCACATTCCTGGAGGTGCTCAAGGTCAGGTTGGAGGAGGTTTTGAGCAACCAGGTCTAGTGGGAGGTGTCCTTGCCCACGGCAGGGGGGTTGGAACTGGATGATGTTTAAGGTCCCTTCCAATCTAAACCATTCTATGGTTCTATGAGTCTATGATACTCTCTTACAAGCTAATTATTTTACTTTTTATTACAAATCTTTGCTTATTTTTTCCAATGGATTTTCGGTCCAGATGATGGTATTTGTATCTAGCACAAATCAAATTTTACCAGATATTTTTACCAAAATTTACCAGGGAGATTTTACCAGGTATTTCATATCAAATATCACACTAAAACAAATTTGTCTGCTATTTTCCTCTCAGCTGCCTTTCTTCTGCCTTTTTCTTTTCCCTTGTTCATTTTCCACTTCTTGTATCTTGGCATCTAAAAGTCTCAGGTTGTTATGGTTTGAGAAACCCACAAAAATTCATTGTCATTTAGACAATTAGTCTATCACCCAATGACTACTCCCCACCCAGGAAGGGGAGTTGGGAAAAAAACAAGGAGACCCGGGGGTTGAAATATGAACAGATTTAAGGGAATAAGACTAGATAATTAACATTAATAACACAGATTAACCAATATTGATCCCAATACCAATATAAAATATCCAAAGATTATACTCAGCCAATTCTATCAATACAAAGCTGTGCGCTCCCAGCAGTGGACAGCAAATGTCTGACACTGCGAGCGCTACGGCTTCGGAAGGAAGATAAGGCCTCAGGGGTCCAGCACCAGGACAAGAAGTTCTCAGGATCACTGCCATCAGGGGACAGAGACCTTCACAGCAAACTTTTTAATTTATATTGAATGTGATGTTCATGTTATGAAATAATCCTGTTGGCCAGCTTGAGTCTTGGTCCTCCTCATCCCTGCACCTGGCTAACTCGAAAACACTGAGACTTTGAAACCCACATACCATAGCTGGCTATAAAGTATTTTCACAAATTCAGACACTAGAGTCTTCCAAAAGTACAGTTTTCCCAAGCATTAGAAGATAAATTAGTCCTGTGTTACTCAAACCAGGACACCGGTATTTTTCAAATGTCCATTACCATGGATTAGGTTAGTCATACATGAATCTTCAGATAAAGAAGAAAGAGAGAAATATTTTTGGTTTTTATAAATCAGTGATAGTCACTCTTAGATCTTTTCTCCAGACTGTTTAAATGCAGCGAAATTAGTGGAAGGTTTTATAATACAGTTATAAGTTTCTTATATAGCAAAATTTTGCCCAAAATTATCTCGGAGGTTTTAGTGCCCTCTAGTGTGCTTGAATTTTAACTTTTTTTTTTCCTGGATTCATCAGTTCCAAATATGTACAAGATAAACAAACTGAATTAATACCCAGGGATCTGAACAATGTCCAGCGAGGACAGCGGGTACAGTAGTAATCATGTGGCATAGTTATTCAAAACCACATGAGTGCTTACAAATTTAAGAGGCACTTTCCCACATATGATTTTTGGATAATGGAGGCCTTGGCACATTTAATCTTACACAACTGTATGCAATGTCTAGAAAGTGGTAGTCTCTGTGGGAGGAGTTGAGAGGTATCTGAGAAACCTGAGCAAATGGTTTGGCATATATTTATTGGCACCCCAGTATCTGGGAGGGAAAATATTGCACCATTCTCAGTACCACAAACACTGCTTTGAATTGTTGTAGCTTTCTTTCATGCTGTTCACATGATGTCTGAAGGATGAGACCAGTAAGTATTTTAGAATTTTTTGGGTTAAGATCAGAGACTGAGGGGAAGCAAAGACAGACTACTACAGATTAGAACAATATGAGAAGGAAACAGACTCACTGTGAAAGAAAAAGGAAAAAACCAGAAAAATAAAATATCTTTAAAAGGAAGAGAGCTAAAATATTGAGATAGACAAAGAGGAGAGGAGTGCTTAACTCCTGTCATGGCTATAATCAATCAAAATATGTGGGACATGTTCCAGTTCCAGAACCAAATTCAGTGATGCTCACAGGCATTTCCTTCAGACTTTTCCTTCCCCATCCCCATCCTCTCTGCAGCTCCTAATTCTATTATCTTCCTCCTCAGGATTAACAGATTTTATGCAGTGAAGAAAAAAGAAAAAAAGGCCCATTTAATTGTATTTTCCATTTTTGTGCTGAGTTAGTGTTGCAAATTCCTCGTTACATATTGTCTTTGTAAATTTTGTCAAACTGTGCTGTGTTGAACACTCCATATATGTCTTTCTTGGGATTTTCATCAGTTAGCACAGTGTTTTTGCATTGTGGTGATTCTAACATTTCTCCATTTGGGGTTAAAAAAATTTGCTTGTAAAGGAGTTTTGAAGGCTTTTTTCTCTTTTTCTAATTGTCTTTCTTAATTTTGATTTATTTGAGGATATTCTTGTTAGAATTTTCCTCCTAGAAATTTTTCCCAAACTCTGCTATTAATTTTCCTAAAATTATTCACAGCTACTCAATTGATTCTCTGAGTTCTTTTGTTCAGTTAGACTTTCTTTTTAAATGGAAACATTCTGGTGATGTGTATACAATTTAGAGAGTAAAATTATATGTCTCTCAGCCTGAAGGTTAGAACTTTAGTTTGTTCATCAGCTCAAGTATAAAAGTTTTACATTTGCCTTTTCAGCAATGATATTTTTGATGAATGACACAATTCAAAGGTCTGAAATTTCTGGATGTTGATTCTCAGTTTTTACAAATTAGTAGTGTTGCTTGGTTTAGGTAGATAGCTTGATCTTTAAAAGAGAAGTTTTTTAGTTTGAGATTATTTCAGGCTGGTGTTTATCAAGTAACATGTGAGGACATCTACCTAATATAAGATCCATTTTGTCTCCTGTACATATCCGTGATGCTACGCTTGAATTCTTCAGCTTGACATGGAGCTGGATATGCAAATGTTATTAGAGTACAGGGGAAAGAAAAAAAAAAAGAAAAAACAACCACCAAAAAAACCCCCTTGCATTTATGCCAATCTACTTCACTTTATCTTGTTTTATCTGTAGAGAATATGAGGGGCCAGGGGCTGATCAATTGCTTTAAGTTCACTAGCTCAGAAGTCATACAGAACCAATGCAAAGTTCACTTTCTACATAAACTTGCTGTATAAAACCTGCATTTCCAAACCAGTACACGTGGTTTTACATTGTCTTCTTTCTGGAAGCAAGGAATATAACTGTTTTGTGTAACAATAACTAGATCTGTGTAAAGTAGTGTACATAGCATCAGCACCTATTTTTAAAGCAGGCAACAGCTCTCCGTCCTGTTGCCAAAGTTGTATTAAAGACCTCCTTTGAACTCAGAACATCTAGTAGATGGTTGAGAAAAATCTCTCTTGTTTATTTGGGTTCCTTTTTAAGATTTATTTTCAGTTCTTCATTGTTCCTACTTATTTGTGGCATCTAACTTAACTCACTAAAGCTTCCCTGAGTACCATCAGATGGATATCATTGTTGCTTTTGCAAGACAGTGTGCCAGAAAAAACATCTGGTTTTAAATGACAGTGAATTACGCCAGCTCTCTGATCTGAATCCTGGGAGGCTAGAACATACAGCAGGCAAACCCTTTCCTTTAATGTATATAGTGTAAAAGACATCTCTGTTTATTATTTGCTTTAGAAAAGCTATCAAAGTGTAAACAGAAAGTGTAATAAAAGAAAAAAAAAAGAACCAAAACCAACAACAAAATATCTAAATATCACAAAAGCTCTTAATAACCCAGTGGTGACAGGAACCATTTGTGGTGTTACCAGGAAATACCATACCATGTACTAAAGCAACAACACGGTCTCCATGTGGCAACAGCGGTAATAGCACACAGTAATTTGCCTAACCAATGTTGCGTTTACATACTGCTAAAGTAGCAAAATACTTGAGCCCCTAATGTGTACTGGAAGGTGCCTCTAATGCCAGAGGAGTTTTATCCTATGGTTTAAGAGCATGTCTTAAATCAAGTACTTCATTATTCAATATATAAAAGGCTTTATAAGCATGGATCTGCAACTCTGCACTTTTTTTGCCTCCCCATATGGCTGTTTGCAAGTGCTCCACAAAGGGAATCTGAGACTTGCTTTCCTCTAAATGCTTTGGACACTTCTCAGGGAGTCTTGAAAGAATCAGTACAATGGGTTAATCTTATTCTGGGACCAAAGACCAGTTAAGGCCCTTTTTCCTTTTTTTTTTTTTTCTTTCCCATCCCTCCCCCTCAGTGGAAAACTAGAAGGAGACAATGAGTTGGATTTGTGATGGAAATTCAGTTTTGGAGGCTGCAACCATTATTTTGAGAACCACTGCATTAAAAGGAATGTGACAAGTGAAGCAAGGGAAACCATTTTAGATAGTAATTTTTTGAAAATGTATTCTGGTACTGGTGGCATATCCTGACTATTTCTGTAGCTTTTCACAAAGCATTATACGCAGTATTTCCGGCTTTGAGAATCAGCTGGAAATAAGGATATATTTTCTTATGGTATTATGACGTGCTATTCTAGTCCTGGCCAGATATACCAGCAAGAGAAATTTTCATGTGGTGATCTAGAATAAGTGTTCCAAAATGACTTGTAAAAATAAATAAATAAGATTACAAATGCAACAGCTTTTGCTTGAAGTTGCCACTACCAATGGGAAAAGACAGAAACAAACAGATAGACTCTTTAAAAGGTTTGTTTCCCTACAACTCTGATTTATACAGGAATTTGAGTCTATTGTAATGTTTTGAACAACTGTGGTCTGGTGTAATTGAGTAGGTACATTACTTTGAAAGAGATCATAAAGCTAGTAAGAAAACTTTCACAATATCCATTATGATAAAGGAAATTTTCCATTGCTAGATGTGCATTATAGGGCACAAGAGGTTCCCCAACAGGCTGCCAAATATAAAAAAAATTATACACCTTAAAAAACCCCCAAAACCACACAAACAAAAACCCCTACTACTATGAGAACTCCAGAACTTTGTAACTTTTTGAAAGATATGTGATAACAGTATTACAGGTATTATATTATACACTTCATTTTAGGTAAACATGTCTGAGCTATCTACCTCAAATGTAAATTAACTCAGAGTTTGCTAAGATTAGTCACAAAATTATGCTATTTTTTTGTCACACTACCTTTATGTACATGGAGAGTTTGCCCATAGCACAGAACTAGCTTTTTAAAGAAAATATTTTTATTTTGAAAATATGTATACAGTCCTGCTGAGCCGCACAGTTGTTAAGAATCTTCTTCCAGACTTCTGTCTTCCACAGACTGGAATGGTAATGGACTTAAATGATCCTTCTAGTTTTTAAATTTGTGAGTCAAAGCTCTGTGGGAGAGAACCACCAGTTCTGCATCGAATGCTGTGGGTTTAGTGATGTCCAACAATGTACTTCTGGAGTAACTCCACTAAAGTCAGTATGTAAAACCCATGTGAGATAGATCTGGATATATTTAAGCTTTATATTTTTTTTCTATTAATTTTATAATTTTATGCAGACTATTTTTTGACAAGCAAATCAATACAGTCCTTTTTAAGTACCTTGTCCCATACTCTGCAACAGAGAAAATGAGAAAAAATGGAAGTAGAAGTCAGACATTTATGCCAATTCAGTGTGGCTAAGATGTTAAGATACGCAAAGTACCTTGCTGACTAGGAAAGAGAGAAACCAATTCATCTACAACCCTGAATTTCCAGCTTTATGTATGCTCCTTTTATTGCACTGTACAGATTCATTGGTACTTTGTGCCGTGGTGCGTTTTGCAACCCCATGAAGAAAATTTTCCACCTAGCCAGACTAATAGGCCACTAAATATTGTTAATGGCTGTTCTGCATTCCCCATAGCAGCTCAAAGCAACTGGAATAAACTAGTTAATATGAACAATAAAGATTAAGACCATGGACATTAAATCATTTGGTTGACCCTTTTGCCAACGTATAAATGTTTTCTCTATCCTGATTTAAAAAGAAATATGAGGCAAAAAGCTTTTCCAGTCAATGTGTATGTCGCCCCCATGTTTGTTCAATTTTTGACTTTCATTATTGAGCATTTTTCTAGGCTTAATTTCTGCAAATATTTGGTAAGTCATTGACTGATGGAGTTCATGAAATGCATAATTTGGAGTCAGACGTGTGAATTTTCGCAGGAATGTATGCATGTGAACACAAAGCCACAATAATACATGTGATCAGTCTGATAACTACTATCAATACTTGAATATGAAGTTCTCGATGTAAACCGTGCAAGACCATGTTTGTTCCACCCCTGTTCCCTAAGTTCTGAGAATGGCTGAAGGCAGAATGGGGCTGGCTGGGTGTATGAGCAATCTTGCAATACACACTCTAATTTTCAGGGTAATACGACACAGACATTTCCCTTGGGTATAGTGGTTCTGCATTCCTTCAAACTATTCACATCATTCCAGAGCATAGAGCAGCCCTCCGAGTCTGAAAGGAACAAAGGAACATTGTTTTCCGATGAAATTAAATACAACAGTAATCTGAGATTCTGAATACAAAAACTTCTTACAACATAATTTGAGTATAATCTATACCTATATGCTTTTGCCTCTGTAATCTTGTGGCAAGCAGGTCTATGTCATACTTAAGTGCAAAAAAAAACATCTGAAGAAAAGATAGTTGTTTCCTAAATTTGGCTGTGCACAGAAACTGCCAAATCAAACAAATTTTTCTTTTCAGTTCAGATATTTCTACCATCTTCCTAAGTTAAGCTTTCAAAAATACAACTTTTATTTCATTGTCTGTATCATATCATTCATAACTATGTAAACAGAATTATAGTTGGCTATGCATTTTGGTTTTGCAATGCTGCATAATAGTACTTAGTATGGATGTAAGTCAATCACAGTACAATAAGAGGTCAGCAATGGAAGCCTCAGAGAGGCAGGAAACTTATTTTGTGCTGACTTGTTCTGTTCCTTGCTAACATAGAGGCAAAGAGAGAAAAATGGAAAAGCAAAGTTGAAAATTACATCATGTAGAGGGTCTAAGTCAGTCTCCTTGGCCTTGGTATGAGGGACAACTCAGTTAAACTTTACTTTTATTCTCTTTTAATAATCCTAACAGATTGTGGACACTAGATTTTGTTCCACATTAATTGGTCTAAAATCAAACTAGGAGATCCCAGTAAGTTACTTTTGAAGTGTGCTTGTAGAAGAAAGATGAGAACTTGTGGTGGGTTGAACTGGCTGCCAGGTACCCACTAAGCCACTCTATCATTCTCCATCCTGAGCAGGACATGGGTAGAAAATACAATGAAAAACTCATGAGTCAAGATAAGGACAGGGAGATCATTTATCTATTACCATCATGGGCAAAACAGACTTGACTTGGGGAAGATTAATTTAATTTATTGCCAAGTAATCATAACAGAGTAGAATAATGGGAAATAAGAACAAATCTAAAAACACCTTTCTCCCACCCCTCCCTTATTCTCAGGCTCAACTTCACTCCCAACTCTTCTACATCCTCTCCCAGAGCAGTGCAGAGGGATGGGGAATGGAGGTTGCAGTCAGTTCATAGTGCTTTGTCTCTGTTATGGTTTCCTCCTCATGTTCTTCCCCTCCATCATGGGTTGTCTCCATGGGGCACAGTCCTTCAGTAACTTCTCTAACGTGTATCCTTCCCATGGGCTGCAGTTCCTCAAGAACTGCTCCAGCATGGCTCTTTTCCACAGGGTGCAGTCCTTCAGGAACAGACTGCTCCAGTGTGGTTTCCCCACAGTTTCATGTCCTGCCAGAAAATCTGCTCCTAGTGGGCTCCTCCTCAGGCTGCAGTGTGGATATCTGCTCCACAATGGACTTCCATGGGCTGCAGGGGGACAACCTGCATCACCATGGTCGTTCTTCACAGGTCGCAGGGAAGTCTCTGCTTCAGTGTCTGGAGCACCTCCTCCCCTTCCTTCTTCATTGACCTTGGCATATGCACAGTTGTTTCTCTTACATTTTCTCACTCCTCTTTCCCAGATATTATTATACAGTGGTTTTTACCCTTTATTAAATATGTTATCACAGAGGCACTACCAACATTGCTGATCGGTTCAGCTTTGGCCAGCAGTGGGTCCATCTTGGAGCCATCTGGAATTGTCTCTGTCCAACATGGGGGCAGCTCCAGGTGTTTTCTCACAGAAACCACCCCTGCAGCCCCCACATTACTAAAACTTTGCCTTGTAAACCCAATACAGAAATATAGCAGACAGCATACTTTACTTGCTTTACTTCTTTCTGGCTTCTGTTCCCCTCTACAACCGCATTTTGACAAGAGCTGATGTCAAGATTTGGGAAACACATCCTAAGCTAGCACTGCGTATCCGAACAGTCCTTGCTTATTCCCATGTGGTCCACTCAAGTTAAACATCTTTAAATGAACCTTGAATTTGGGGTAAAAAGTTCTAAAAATAAAACAAGATGACTGATAACTGGAGAAAGAGATATTGTTTCTTAATAAGAAGTTTCATTTTTTCCATAGTTTCACAGAAAAGTCTTGAAGTTTCTAGTTCACACAGTGAAAGATAACATACATAATTTCTAATGGGACCTTTAAAAGAATGAGTTTTTAAAATATTAACTTACACTGAAATTACATACAGATAAAACATCTGAAAAGATAAAAAACTGGAATTCAAATTCCCTAAATGAATAATATTTGCATAGACTAACATTAAACTCAATTTCCATCTTTCACAGCTTTTCTGATGTGTTTTCTCATGCTACAGCTGGGTAAAACTTAGAGTTCCCAATACCTCCTCCCCCACAATACCAATATTAAGTCCAGAATCCAGTCTGGACTTAATATTTACAGCCTGGGAGTTCAAGAATCCTCTTCTGAGAAATGTCATGTGGAACAAAACCTCCAGAAGAACAGCAGACTCTCTCTGGAAGGGAGGTAAATCATCTCTCGAATCAAATTGTGCAAGGTTTCTTGCACACTTCATAGACAAAATTTCCAAAAATGTTCTATTTGACTGCTCATTCCTTGGGGGAACATGGGACTAGCAGATGCCCTTGAAAGCATGTAATAGCAAGTGGACCAAATCACTTTGATGCTTGTTAATGAGGCTGCAGAGCTGCTAGTAGGAATTTCACACAAGCCTCTATAATCCCATTATAGAGGTCCAAAGACTCACCTGTTTATCTGGTATTTCTACTTGATGATTCAATAATTCATTTATATGATGTGCCTTTAAGACTATCAAAACTAAGAATCAAAGTCCTGAAAATGCATCCATCCCCTTAATAGTCTAATTTCTATTTTTTAAAAAGGAAACAATTAATTTTTCTTTGCATTTAATATAGAAATAGAACATATGTCAGTAAGAATTGTTTATTGACATTAATAAATAAGTAAAAAAATAATAATTAAAAAAAGCCAAACCCCACTATATGTATGGCTTAGAAAACTGTCTGACAAAGAAAGGTAGATTATCAAGTCCTCTGAAAGACTCAGCTGTTGAATGTTTCCAGGTCTCACGCAATCAGAAAACAAAGATATCCTTAATATTTAAAACATGAGAAATTAAATCCCAGTATTTAAAATCTCCATTCAAAAAAAATTTTATGCTTTCATCTATTTAGCAAAACATAGAAAATAGCAGCTAAGCTTGTGTCTTGAGTTAATCACATTCTTAAGTGCTTTGGAGAGCGGAGATAGACAAATCTAGGCCTCAGGTCACCACCGTCCTCTTCTGCTGTCAGGTTGTCACAGCTGACTGGAATGCATCTCACTCAAAAGATAAAAGCAGCAATAGGTTTTACTGAGGTAAAATAATAATTTGTCAGACTTCAATAAATTTGATGGGATTTAACGAAGTTTAACAGTTGTTTACCAAAGTTCAATAAGTTCAATAGAAAGGTTGACCTTATTAATACTGCATGGAAGAAATATACAAAGGAAAATTGAGTTAGAATTGAGTTAGAATGATTCACATAGAGAACAGATATGCAAAAGGGTAAGCAAGACCCTCCCATTGAGTCAGAGGTTCAGAGTGGACACCCTTGCTTTCTAAACTCCTGATGGAGCTTAGGTGTGGCTAAATCCAGTATTAGTCTCAGACTTGGACAACAGTTTGTGTCTAACGGAATTATCTATGCAAAGTTTGTAATAATTAATATCAAATAACTACATGGATTAATAATATTTCATTAGTATTAATTCAGCATGCTATCAGTCACTTACCAAAGATCTGCTGTTGATAAAGGTCTCTCCGCCTCAAAGAGCAACCTTGAGAGGTGTCCCAACTCAAGGGGAAATCACCACCATGTAGCCATGTTGCCTGGCAGGGAGACCCCAAAGGCAGCTCACTTAGTTTATCATATTTATGGAGAAAAGTGGGTAGCTCGTAGTCAAATTACACGTGATGGGAAAGGTACACATGAGACTCCTTGTACTCACAACTTTCCTTATTCCTTGGTAAATCAGTCTTGGAAAAACCACTCGCTATTCATGTGTTAATCGCATGATCATTTTTCCAAGCTCATATGCATCGATGCTCACTGTGTCACTCTGCTCCTTTGTGGTTTTCAGAGAACAGACTGAAACTAGAGGAGTTCTTGGCCCAGCTATGGCTCAGGCTTTTACTTCCTTTGGAGTCTGTACCAAAATGCTGCTAGTTGGATTAAGGAGTCGAATGCATCCGCCACACAACTCTAGAAGTAATCCAGTTCCCAAAGGACTGATGATTTGGCATTTGGGAAGGATGGAGATGGTTTCTCTACATGATCTGAAATCATTGCATTGTACTTATCCAGAGTTCGTCCCTTTTTTCTTATATCACATTCAGCTTTTTCAGCTTGTTCTAAGCTAGAGTTCCGGGAACTCCCACCCCCTATGTACAGCACACATACAACGGTATGGTAAACCTGAAGGTGCTATCACCATTTAAGCGTGAATAAGAATCAGAAAGCATGTCACTGATTTGGAACCTTACTTAATTTAGAAAATCCAGGAAAGGTTCTGGTTTGTGTTTGTGTTTTCACTTTACATGCATACACACGTATATATACATACATGCATATATACATGTGCATGTACATACACACATACATACAAACCCACACAAACACATACACACCTACTAAAGCCAGTCTCTTGTAGGGAAAGTTGTATCTGATAGATTCCTTCTGTTTGTTCAGCACAGTGCAGTGGATCTTTTAAACTCAAACCCATTTTCTCAGAAAGGTGAAATGGATTTTTTAAACTCAAAATTAGCCAGAATTCTCTAAATAAAATTTGCTTCTTCATTTACACTCTGTAAAGCTTAAATGTTATCCAATACATTGGTGTTTCAGTCCAGTCATAACTCCCAACATTATCTGTGTAGTCTCACATTTAAAATCTCCATGCTGGTGAAATCCTGTTCCTTTCTATTGCCACTAACATTAATCCTGAATTAAACTTTTATCCTAAACCAAACCAGGATAAAGCAGCTCACAGAAATTCTGTTAGCTTTTAATATGAAAATGTTGAATGAAAGAAAAATATGATATTCAATAAAAATAGACTTGTAGAAGTCTTGTAAGAGCCAATTTTGAACAGTTTACCCATATTTATTTTATTTTTGAACGTCTTTTATCTGTACTAAAGATAGGTTTACTGACCTATCCTGATATTCTAAGTCTACAGAACTGAAAAAACAATGGTCATAAAAATATGAACATGAGAAAAAAAATGCAATGGATAAATAAATTTTTTTACATAACTATTAGGCTTTCCTGAAACCCAGCCCCAGGTAGGAGAGGTCTTCAAAAGTCACCATTACCTAACATTTGTGTTTCTGTATCCCCACAACAGAGTATTCAGGGATTAGGAGACAAGTCACCATGTTATTGAATTCGGTAGTGCAGGGCAGGAGCGAGGCAGAAGGTGTCTGAAGCCCCAGGGGTGAATTTATACTCAACATAAATTCTGTTCAGGTGGGAAGATATATGTCCCAAATCTACATCCTTTTCAGGGAAAACGAGCCCAAGGATAGAGCTTGTCAAAAGAATATATTCCATCCCCTGAGGAGGTGTGTGAAACATCTTGACAGTTAGCTTAATTTGACAATTTTCTAAACTGAAGAGAGCACAGGAAAAATGGAAAGCCAAGCCACACATTACTAGATACGTGAGCATGCAGTGGCTCTTTTCCTATACAGTCTCTTAAATATAGCAGCTGTTTTGTCTACTTTGTGATAAAATCAGGTTTTCTTTTTAAACATTTACTTTGGCATTTGTCTAATGATGAGTGATTTAGGGGGTCATTAGTAAAGTTCAATCTTTCACACTCATTAGGCACCGGGAATCTTCAACTGGAGCATGGACATAAAATTAACACTGTATAGAAGTTATCAACATTATTTCTATAAATAATCTGGAAGTCTGAGTGCAAGGATAAAGAGACATGAAGGGGAAAATACTATTCAAAATGTAGTGAGGAATAGGTGTCTGATGTTTTGCAATATCATTTTAATTTATTTGTCTTTAATTGAAGTACAATGTAACTCCAATAACTGAACAAGAAGCAAAAGACTGTGGAATCAATATGCCTCCATTTTGTCAACACTGGTAAAATTACAATTATCTCAGCACCATTGTCAGAAAGGATTTAATAGGAATGGGATTTATTCATTCAAAAACATAGGCAGGTACCAGGAAACAGGAAATATATAAAACAGAAGAAATGTGGAAAAAAATAGCTTCTGTTCATGCCCTGATTTCTATTCCTCTAAGAACTCACGTAACTTCAGTTACTATAGTCTGAAAGGAAGTTCTGCTGCCATTTTTTTCAGACTTCTTGATTCTTAACTGGTTACAAATGTCTTACCTAGAAATCTGCTCTTTCCTACAGTATTTGCCTTGAGGAAACTCACTGATGTCTGGACAGTAGATTCTGGGAGGAAAAAAAAAGAAATCATTATTGTGTTTCACTTTCAGAATTTTACTGACTTTGGAGATTTTGATCCATCTCTTCCTTACATGTGAAGTTGGTCTGTTATTCTTCTTTTGGGTTGTATTAACAGAGCTTGTGTTAAATTTGTTTAGTTTCCAGTCATTTTCACAGATTATTTCAGAAATCCCTTACGCAGAATTCATACAATCATAGAATCGTAGAATGGTTTAGGTTGGAAGGGACCTTAAAGATTATCCAGTTCCAATCTCCCTGCCATGGGCAAGGACACCTTCCACTAGACCAGATTGCTCAAAGCCCCATCCAACCTGGCCTTGAACACTTCCAGGGATGGGGCATCCACAACTTCTCTAGGCAACCTGCTCCAGTGTTTCACCACCGTCATAGTGAAAAATTTCTTCAATATAGTTACACTTCTTTGTTTGAAAGATTAATATATTAATAAATCAAATCTATTTATGAAGCTTATTGTTCAACAAAATTAAATCACTGTTTTCAAATTAGTGAACAAAACTCTTTTTGTAAGATGACAACGATCAGTATGAAACATAGTAAAATCCTGAGCACGATAAAAAATAAGCCAAGCATAAGTGAGGCTTTTAAAAATCTGCTAATTATGTTAATATTTGTAATTGTCTTTTGATATTTGAGCTTTAGAGTTTTAAAAATGTGCCTGCCATATGTCTTTTTTAAAAAGAATTCAAAAAGAATTTGAAAGCAGAAATTCCCACGCTATATCTCTCCTGATGCTAATGTGCTAATAAAAAACACTGAAAGAATCCTGTTACGAACAATGACATAACATCTTGTGTACTTTTTTAGCTGTTTTAAAACTATCCTTAATCAGTAACAATACTTGGTACAAAATTGTAAGGCCTTGTTTCACAGTAATATATAACACAGTGGAAATTGTGCGGGAAATTACGAGGTGGTGTCCTACTGAGAGAGTGAAACAGTGAAACTGTCTTGGAAGACTCGTAACAGAGACAGATGATCTGAGACAGAGTTTTTATGCTATGAAGGGAATATGAATAAATGTTTCTTGCCTGTTGTAGCAAGGACAGAAAAGTCTTACCCAAGATATCCTTGCTAGTCCCATATTCCTAAAATCATTCCAAGTGGAGTTTCCTACATAGAAAGCAATGTCTGACAAAAATCAATGGCTAAAAGTTGCCTTTTACAAGATTTGCATCCCAGTCCCTGTACTAAGATGTTCAGAAAGCTCTGAGAAGCTTCTAATTATCTGGATACTACTATACAGTAGGTCTTTGGAAGTTCATCTGTCATGTGTGCTGTCAGCTGTGACAGTACTTTCTATGATCTAGGTAGACCCATGGGAAGACCACCCACTTGTCCCATACAGGCCAAAGAACATGTTTCAGACTAATCTTCTGCTGCCAATGACTCATCAAATTTAACTGATTTACCTAACAGTTGTAATATTCTACCTGAATCACCATATTCCCCATCTCATGTGAATTAGGAAATGCTTAATGACAAAAGGTTCGTAACTGTACTAGTTGTCTTTCATATTATTATATTCATAAATGTAATCACCTGAAGGATAAAATTATAAAAAAAATTACAATGTGACTTCAAGTAAGATCACAGAATGAATTTTTTATGCCAGTTTCAGATTTGCCTTTTAGCTTTTGCAGGGTGCTGGTGGGAGGGGAGGGGAGGGAGCTGGCATCCAGGGAAGTAACTTTGATTATCCTGAATGATAGCTATATCTTAGAGCATCCTGCTAACTCATAGGCACCTTTGCTGCAGTATAGCAAGTACTTGGGAGGAAAAAACTTATAAGAGATTAGTCACAGCTATAATTCAGAAGTATATGGGTTATATGTTTTCAATTACTGGAGGGCTTAGGTATCAAATCATTCTCCTTGGCTTTGCTAAGAAATGTTTTATGATGCTGCTTTGTTTCCAGTTGATAAGCTAGCAGCTTCTTGTGGCTGCAGGAAAGATTCCAATGACTACTTCATCCGTATTGAACCATTTGTCACGGGGAGTAAATGGATTAAATAGACTTTTTTTGTGCTTGTGTGTGAATTTAATACAGATCATACTGTTTAAGAAATACACTAAAATCAAAAGTATTAATGCAAAATAATAACAAACCATTTTAAAAATAAAGATACGTTAGGAAAAAGCTAACTGCAATGGTATCAATTGTAGCTAGTAGTTCACTAAAAATATTTCAGGTATGAATGTAGGAGACATTTTCATTTATCTGTTTCCCTTTTGGAAAATATTTTTTGCATGCCTGTTTCATTTTTATGAGACACACAGGATTCCAGAACAATTATATGAAGAAGGCTTTTTGTTCTTTTTTGTTTGGGTTGGGGTTTTGCCACGATGAATATCAATTCCCTTAAGAAATATCAAGACATATATGCAAATCTTTGATTTCAAAATACTCCTCTATAGATGGTTTTCTAAACCAAAGTTTCACAGCATGGTTCAGGTTAATCACAGGTGTATACTCCCAGAGGTTGCATCAAGGACCTATGATGAACTGAGGCTTGATTCCAACGAATCAGCTAAATCTTTTCTGTGTTTTAGTTATGCCACTCAATAACTTCTGAATAAAAATTAAATTATCGTAAGTATAGACTTTTTACTGATAAAAGTAGGAATTTTTAAACACACTCAGAATTAAGATTTAAGGGTTGCATTTACCTTATTTCCTCATATAAGAAAATAATATTTAGTTCATGAAAAATGGAAAGCTGCCACCTAAACAAATGTAATTAAGCTACAGTTAAACATTTATCTGATTGAAGACAGTGGACTGAAATAAATAATATACCTACCCCACAGAGCTGATAAAGTAAAAACATCTTCCCTATGGAATAGCTGGGAAAAAAAGATTTTCTTTTTTGCACGGCAAAAATATTCCTTGTCTCCTTTAAGTCCTTCAGCAAATCAATGGACTATAGTGAACAGCCATTTTACATACCTATTTTATATAAAAAATGATAAAAAATTGATTTATTTTATCTCTAAAATGCTTTACAATAGTTATGCAGTATGGAAAGTATAATTAATGAAGCACGTGCTGATGTGAGTTCAGCAAGATCTGCAGAACCACCTCTGCACTATCCTAAGAACTTGACAAATATCACCAAATGAAAATATTCCAATTAACCTGAAATTTGAATACTATTATGTCATCCTTCTCCATGCTACCAGGAGAAATACAGCCACAGTTGCTAAAAAAATAATAAAAAATACAACTTTCATTCAACAAGACTATGTTTTCAATTCTATAGTGGGGCTAAAATACTAGTATCCATGTTTGAGTTTCTATACATTAAAAAGACATACATAACTATCTTTTCTTTCCATGTCCCAAAGCTACCTAGTCAACACTCTAAAACATGTCTAGAAGCCTTTAGAATTTCAGTAAAGCAGTTAACAACTTTACTGCAAATTAATACTGAAATGACACCATCATACTTGCATCCAACTGTATGCACTATGTACGGTATATATAGTGCATAAACTATATGCAATACATACAGTCACTGTAGACAAAGAAAACACTTTGTTCTCCTGCTCTGCTTGTCCTTGAGATTGTTTCTCTACACAAAGTTACAAAGTTTGCCCCTTTTGCCCGTACCCCCAAGGCAACTAGATCCACATGTGATAAGAAGCACCAAATTTAGGGCTCCTGTAAACCGATTTTGGGCAACAAAGACCATAACCTGTCAGAATCTGTCCCCCTTGCTCTGCACCAAGTAGATAATAAGCTATTCTAATGAGACAACTAAGTAAGTCTTGGTGGACACATCCTGGTAAAAAGTAATGAGTTTTCAATTAGATTTCTAGAACCATGTCAGAATCTCTTTATGGAGGCAGAAGTACCTCATTACCAATAATATGCATTCCACTAGGAATATGTGAATTTTGGCTTCATACTGTTGTTTTTTATAGCAGAAATAACAAACCTGCTTGTTGTACCTTACCATATGTCCAGGTCGTGCTCTGCCACATCACACTGTGATTGCAGAACAGAGACCCTCCTCAGAAGCACCGATGGCCATCGCCGAAACCCATGCAAGAGTCCACAACAAGCCAGATGTTGAAGCTGGCACAGGTTTATACAGCTGAACCAATTTGCCTGTTAGCTTTCCTTCTCCAATAGAGAAATCATTTTTGTCTCTCCTGTTAAGCACCAACATGAAATACATCATTAAATATTTGCTTTCCTGCTTGTGGTTTGGCCATAACCGTAGGTAAATAGATGTGTCACCTCCGTCCTGGTCTGTACAGTGAGCTATTAGTATGGTCTGCAGGTCACTGTTAAAGCCCCATTTAACAGATGGTAGCACCCCAAATAAATGTACACAACCCTTAAAGATTCGCTTAGAGTCAAGTCGATAACATTCAGCTGGAAGCTTTGAGGTTCAGTTGCAAAAAGCATAAAAAGACCATGATTCTAAATTACAGTATTATACGAAACCTGTCCAATACCCTGTAACCAGCAGAGAAGAGAGTGCCATGGGGTATTTAAGCTAAGAGTGTAAATGAAAGAATTTGTGCTATGCAACCCCTGTTGGTGCAGTTCCATTTAAACATCCATCTACGAATCAAAACATCTTATTTGAAACATTTGTTTAAGCAGTACAAATGCATTAACAAACTAAATCACCCTAATACCAAAATGTAATAAGCAGTTTGACCCCTTTCAAGATCAATTATTTTCACAAAGTAGGTTTCCATCTTCAGTACGTTGGCAGAATGTCAGCATCTAAACAAAACCCATCACAGTGATCTCTGTTTCATATTTTGAAGCATTTCATTACAATGAACGCAGAAGCACTCAAGTGGATCAAATTACTATCTGTATTGTTGAAAGCCAGTTAGACATTCACCAAATTTTTTCCCTAAACAAGGCAGTAAGAAGAAAAAGTTCTAGAAACTGCAGAGTTCTATTACAAGAACTGCCTGCTGGCTACTGAATAGCTGTGTCACCGGTTCAATGTTTTGGGTGTATATTTTAACTCACAGAGAAGGGATGTAAGCCAGGTGCTGAAGATTCATCAAATCTTATGCCAAGAAAAGAACACATACTGTGCCATTGAATAAAAAATGGATGGCTAGGCTTTTGGATAATGGTCAATTAACCTTTTCCACAGCAGTCAGAACAGGAAGGGAAAAAATATTGATCCTGTCATAATCGGTAACTTCTGTATGACACATGCAGCACATATTTCAGATTCACTCTTGTTATTCTCCTATACAGTCAAAATGTTAAGGTACTTTAACACAAATAAATGGTCATTTCACAATTCAGCATAAGCAGAAATGTTTTTATAGGATGTGAGTGTTCCAGTGTTTCATAAATTCTCCCTCACTTTTAAAAGATAAAACGTTTGAAAACCAGAAAGTGTGACTGACTGTAAAAAAAAAAAAGGATAGTATTGACTACCGTACTAGGTTTTCTAATCTGACTGAAATTCAGAAAGCAAGTCATTGGGGAAGAGGATGAGGCAGAGATTGTTGGTAATTTTATTTACACATGAGCTGCATTTTAAAACCAGAACTCTGGTTTCCTGGCGATATCTTAAGGATGATGATTGTATTGCTGGCCCTCTTTAGGTTTATGGCTCTAAATTTCAGTTTTTATCTCTAAACAAAAGCACTATTTCTAATATGTGTTACAAAATGCTCATGAAAATTTGCAGATATCTTTATGAGCAACCAAATACTCTCTGTGTGTGAGGCTATGAACAGTGAAAGTATAAGGTAGAGGTTGTGATTCCCCCACCCTTTCCACAGACACAATAAAATTTCAGCTACAACAAGAAGCAGACGAAAAAACTTTTAGTGAATGTTATCTAATAAAAACTGAGTTTTCTGTTCATAAAGACTTTTTAAGCCAATTCTCATTAAAAATGTTCATTGTGTTCTGTACAGATGGCCTGGAATAAATTGCGTAAACTGATTTCAGTTAGGCATTGATTGTTTACTTCAGCCAATAAGTATTACATATATAAGGTTTCTGATAAATAATAGAAACATCAGGTATTGTTTCCTTTTCCTTACTATGTCACTTTGGCTTTTAAGTATAATCACTATATATCTTTGTTCAGTTATTCTATCTGCATAAAGATAGTTCAGTTTCTGAGAATCATTTGAAATATAAAATCAGTTGTATCAAACAGCTGTTAGCAATACAACTAGAGGTCATGACAGCTAATTGTCAGCATTTCACTAATCATTTCAAAAAAGTAAGTACGTTTTTTTTGATTGTATAAAGAAGAATGTATGGGTTTGGTGGTTGGTTTTTTTGTTCTTTAACATTGTAAGAGTCCAATCCTTTTGGTTAAGGAGAACAGAAAAAAGTAAAGCAGCTCTGGTCCTAATCTTATTTTGTATGCTCAAAATATTCTGTCTGAAGGCAGAACCCAAACCGAGAATGACAAAAATCTGTGTGTTCCAGCTATGAGGAAAGATAGTCTGAGCGACCAAAGTAAAATCTCATGGTTTTTTGCTAGCATGCAGCCAAAATCAAGTTGTCCGGTCAGATCCCAGAACACTGCGTGTCCACACAGCACAGTGAGGTGTCAAGCTGAAATACTAAGTTAAGTGCCCAGAAGCAAGATAGTGCTATCAGCACAATGCTGGTACAGCTGCACAGGGCTGGCTACGTTGCCTCCAGCCCTCCAGCTATCTCATTCAAAGCTCTATCTGGCCGTGGTGTGACAATATGTTAAACTGTCCGCCTGTCTTCTGGTGACAGATCAAAAATAGCGTGGCTAAATGATGCAAAATGCCCGTCCAGATCGCTTCTGCTGTTTCAGATATCTTCAAGCACCCTGATGAATTAAGTTTTTATCAGCAGCTTCATGCCAGATCAAGCCTTGTCTGTTCTCCTGAAAGGAACATAAAAAACATAAAAGTTGGCATAAATTTGATATCATGTGTTCTGGTTAATTTGACAAAATAAAAGTGTTTGCCCAAGCCCATTTAGGTCAAATTGGTTCTTCATTTTTTCCAGTAACACACAGGTCTGATGGGGGAAACATGACCTAAGGATGTCTGAACAGATGTTTAATGTGTAATATAGACATACGGAAAACAAAAACAACAACAAAAACCCAAAACCAAAGAGACCACTGCAACACTTCTTTCCTTACTTGGAATCCAGTGGATTGCTTACAACTGCCCTCTATTGCTATTACACATATCTGGAAACAGAAACTGTGATGGCACTAAGCTGAAAAATTACTAACATGACTGATAAGAGAATAATAAACGTAAGTGTTTATGATGGCCTCAAAATTGCCAACATCTGGGTTTTTTCCCAGCACTCAGTATTTAATGTTTTAAATTCCCTACCTTGAAAACAAGAAAAGATGAAACAACCTCATGTCTGATTACATCTTTTACCCTAATATATTTACATATATTTATATAAAAAAGCATATATCTTATATCCGTACATAAGTGTATGTATATAAGAAAAATAATATCTTTTTTAACATAATCTTTATGGGTTTTGGAGAAAGTTTACAACATCATTTTGGTCAACTCTGAAAAGTAAAAACAAGAAGGAAAAAAAGAACAAAAATGTTTTGTTCTTCCCTCTCATCACCTTGAAGCCTCATGATTTAAAAGATCATTGAACATTTGGTTTTGGCAGCTGTCATAATCCACAGTTTTACATTCAGTCTTATAAAAAGTTCAGTCAATTATGAATAGTGACCAAATGATGAAAAAATACATATTCTTTTCATGGATGATACACAAGAGCTAAATTTGTCAGATAAACTGTTCCTATAAATAATTAGCTTGGCTCTAAGCAAACAACAGAGAAAATGAAAAGTAGACTGTAGTTTTGCTTTTGTCTTTGTTTTACTGAAATATTATTAGAAATACAGTTAAAGAGTTTTAGAGCTTTTTTGGCAAGTATCCCTTGACATCTTGAGGATTCCATTTATCGTGTGTGGAGTTAGTAGGCTGGAAAGGAGAGATAAGCACATGTGGTAAGACCAAGGCAGTTACAATCCTTAAAGTGGGGTTTTGCCCTCTTAACAGGCTGCGTTAAACAAAAAAAAAAAAAAAAAAAAAAAAAAAAGGATTGGGGGTTTCTTGTTTATTGTCTCTCAATTATTTCCATATTACATCTGCTCAGTTCTCAGTTTAAATGTAAAAAAGCTGTGGTATTTCCCTCTAACTGTTCCGTTCTCAAACTCATCCTAGACTCTGAAAGTGAAGCAGGGTTTTCTCTGGCTCACACGTCTCCTACAAAGACCCTGCAATCTGACTCTTGTTAGGAATTTGGTTGATGATGTGCCAGCTGGCACCAAGCCCTGTTCCTTCCCTGAGAGCTGCATTGGTTCTGCAGTGCAACAAAAGGCACAAGTAACAGCGATTTGCTCTAGCTGAGCACATCAACAGATAAAGTAGCTTATGTCTCAGAAGACCTCTGTTACTTTCGTGACTGCTGCTCTAGATTGCTTAGTCACCTTTGACAAATCACTCCACTTGCCCTTGCTGTCATTCCTACATCCATAAAAAGTAATAGCCTGTCAAGTAGATGATCTAAAATAGGGCAGAGGTTGCATAATCATCAATTGATGTAAATGTAGTCAGGAAAGGGCTAACTATATGCAGTCTAGTCTTATTTTAAATTAAAATCATGACTACAAATATTTAAGAATATAATAAAGATGAATGTATTTTCTTATCAATTGCATGCTAAGTCTCACTGTGAGAAAAGGAATACCTAAATAGTTAATCATCCTGACATGAAGTCAATTGACATAAATAACAAAGTTGAGGACAGGTAATGCATAAAAACATTAGCAATTATCTACCATTTTCAAAGACACTATTGTAGCAATTACTAGAGCAAACCACAATCATTGAAATTTTATATTCTATAGAAAGCTATTTGATGGTATCATAAAGGAGTGTAAAATTTCCTAATTAAAACTGATTCAAAACCAGACAAAAGATTGAACTGAGGAAAAAAAAAAAAGTAAAGAAAAAAAGAGAAGATGGAACTGAAAACAAAAGAAAGAAGACAAATACTTGCTGATATACATTCACACTGGGCCAGCAATGCTTATATACTTGTTTCATGCACTATGCTAATCTATAAAAAACCCCTCTTTCTGCCTCACCAAGTAAGAACACAGAAAAGATTTCACAATGTACTTAGATGTCTTATGACTTTCTTCATCACGCAACCAAAAGAAATTACATTTAAACTCTCTGCTCAAATCTTTAAACCGATAAATTTTTAATTCTCCTCATGACTGGGAATATTTTTATGTTGTCCAATGTGCTTCCTACCAAGACTCAAGGGTTAGACACCAGTACAGGAAGAGGGGAAATAAAATTAGTCTTTAGTGCCCTCTAAATTGTTCATATTCCTGCCAAACACTTGCATCAACACAGGACATACACTTACCAGATGAAAGAAGTCATAATGAGATCAAAAACTATCATCAGCAACTGGCTATTTTCTGAACTTATTTTGATATAGAAAACAAACTGATGGTTGCAATGGACATTTTACAAATTTCCAGATTTCTTGAAGAGAGAAAGTTAAAACTTCAATTGGGAACATCTGTTCAAGAAAATCTATTGAAGGACAGAGCACACATTTAAGGACTAACCTTCTGAGGGAGTTAGTACAGGAGAGTATCTTTTTTGAGGCTTCGCCCTCAGTGTTTGGGGAGAAAGCTCATGAAGATGGTCCTTTATTAAAAAGCTGATTCTAGAATGGGAATTCTAAAACTTAAAAAGGAAAGAGATAATTTTGAAAGAAACTGCCTCTCACTACTCTGGCATATAGTTTGGCTCACACAGAGGAAGGTTCTTCCTCATTTCAGATCTATGCCATTTCATCAAAGGTGACGAAGCAGAGAGCAGGTAACGTAGTCTGAAGGAGGAAACGTACATTGCAGGACACAACAGCCTGAGTGTTTTCCTTGGCTGGTCCAGCCTCATGACTGACATCCACTCACCAGTGGATGTAATTTGCAAAGGGCAAAAATTTTCTGCTGCCTGGAAAAGAGTCAATAAGAATTAAAAAGATAATGAAAAACAAGAGGTTTTCTATTTTCTTTTCTTTTTTGGGGTTTGTTTTTTTGTTTTTTTTTGATGAAGAAAGTCCAAACAACTTTAATGATGTCGCTTTTTTTTTGCAGCCCTTAATTCTCCTCCTCAGCTCCTGGCTATTTTGAAGTACCAGTTTTCTGTTTACTTTTGTTTCTTCACCATTCTGCTGAGCTTCTGTAAGTTTCCAATACTTCTGTCAGGGATTACACTTAAACCCTACTTGCCAATTTGTTATGTTGTTGAAGGCTTTATTGTAAAAAAAAGGAATCTGTACGAAGATTTTACTGACTTACTTTTAAAAGAAGAAGCTGTTGAAAATGACTGGATAGAGAATAAAACCAAATCCTCTGTTTCTCTATGAGAGGAATGCACTCTCACATATACAAAACTTTACAAACAGCTATTTTTGCAAGTAATAATTTAACTCTTTCTTTCTTAACCATACTTTTTCACTTCTAATTTCTTACCAACTCATCACAATTGATTCTTCAGAGAGGCTATAAAATTATAATCCATTTTAATAATCCCTTGTAAAGACATTGCAAGGATAAAAGTTTGTTCATACTCCCCATGAATGTCTTGACAAAATGGTGAAAAAAGACAGGTATGAATTCTTTAGATGCTATTCTGTGACAAGGTGTTGCAAAGTCATTCCATAATAGTAAATAGCTTATATTACTGTGACAGCAACAGAGATATTGTTACAAGGGTCATTCTATACTTTTCTCGCTCTTCTGTGCCTGTCATGATCTCAGTACCTCTCCTGCACGACACATGGAGGAAACTTAAACTAGCTGACAAAATATGAAAGGAAGTGTCTGCTGGTATTCAAAGCTGAACCAAGCATGTCGTTACTCCAAGTAGGCAGATGTGTAAGTGCCTGTGTGCATGCCAGTGCATTGAAAAGGTCAGCATTTCTAAAGAAACAAATGCATTTGACAGAAGTTTAAGCTTGGCTTCTAAGTAAGAAAAGCAGAAAACACTCATGATTCCTTGTAAAGTATATCTACACTGAAAAAAAAAGAGGATCAGCAGTCCCTGAGCTAGAAGAGACGTGACTAACAAGCCTGTATGACACAGAGCAGCTCATTCTGGGACTAAATTCAGATCTAGAAACAACACAACTGCATTTGAAGAAAATGCATCTGAGCTAAAAGATCCTGCCTTTGCAGGGCAGCTGTACAGCTCATCTAGCTAACACATTCAGCCACATCTGTCTCATCCCAGTCGCATGGGAGGTATGCACATACTCATTTCTGCATTTCCTTCAGTAGTCCAGGCAGAAACATCTCAGATCACCCTGCACCTGCTGGTGTCGGCACAACCTTAGAAAAAAGTTACCAAGTCCTTGCAATCCGTGGAGCTGGGTGAAATAGTTGGATACTTGCACTGGTCCTGCACGTGGGTCGGGGCAATCCCATGCACAAATACGGGCTCGGTGCAGAATGGATCGAGAGTAGCCCTGAGGAGAGGGACTTTGGGGTGTTGATGGATGAGAAACTCAACGTGAGCCGGCGATGTGTTCTTGTAGCCCAGAAAGCCAACCGTATCCTGGGCTGTATCAAAAGAAGCGTGGCCAGCAGGCCAAGGGAGGGTATTCTACCCCTCTACTTGTCTCTTGTGAGACCCCAGCTGGAGTACTGCGTCCAGCTCTGGGGCCCCCAACATAAGAAGGACATGGACCTGTTGCAGAAGACTTAGAATGAAGTATTTCAATAGGTCCCTGGTATAAGTTTTAAAGAATAATTAAATTGTACTTGTTCGGTTAGGTTGAATTCACAGGATGACTAATAGCAGATACTTGCTATTAGCATAGCAGTTTAAATAACTGAAAGTGTAGTACATTTTCTGTTGTCCTTTTTTAGTGTAAGCAATATGGTTTACAGAAGATTTATACTGAGGAATTAGTACTGTTATTGCAAAACTAAACATTGCAATATTACGTATTTTAAACAAATTAGATTCCTTTAATGACTTTCAGTCTTTTATCATTATTTCCAGTATGTCAGAGGCTCAGAAACAGAAATATACTCTGGGGGCAATCAGGCACAAACATGGCATTTGTTCTTCAGCTAAATACAATCTCTATTTGGCTGCCTCCTTGTTACCTTTGAGATATAAATCCTCGTGAGGCCTCAGTCAACTGCAGTAATGTTCCAATAAGTCAATCTAGTGGGATGCCTGTTCTGATTATCCTGATTCATCTTCAGTGCAAGCTGCTGATACATGCATGTAATAATACACCAGTGGGGAGTATTGAAGAAAATCTGGCTTTTATATAATTAGAACTACTGCTATAAAGAACTGCAAAGTTATATAATCATCCTAGTAGATATAAACCAAGTTTTCCTTTGTGTGCTACCGAAGCACGGATAATTTGTTACCCATTGTGTTCAACTGATTTATTCCTCTGCTTTGCTGATTATGTATGAAGATATTAATAATCAAAGCCCATAGAATTCAAACAACTATGACAAGATTTGAGGGTATTTGAGCACATCTTTCTAGTGTAGGTGTAATTTATACTGTGAGAAGTTTGGATTTGCTGATATTATTTATTCTAGCTCCTTAGATGAAGAAAGCTACAATAGCAGAAGCCATTTATGTGATATAAATATCCTAATGAATATGTAGTTGCTTCCAGGAAAACATTTTGTAAGAGTCGGGTCCCTAACCGGTATTGCCACACTGGCAAGTGTTTCTAGTTTAAATGTGGTCACAGTCTTAGTCACTACACTTATGCCAGACAAATACTGTTTTCAGGGGAAAATGATCACCCACCCTGTGGATTCCCAATAGTAAGGGTATTGAAACTCCCGAATAATTAAGGGAACTGACTGAAAAAGCTTTTATGGTTAGAAGAGGTCAGCCCCCCTGCTAAGTAGGTTTGAGAAACTGAAAACCTTCAAGAAACAAAGAATAAAAGATGCTTCCCTGAAAAACTGAGATGTTTTTCAAGAGACATGTTCATCTATGTAGTTGGTGAGGAATAGGTGCCAAATATTATTACTCTTTAAGAGAAAATCCCCATTTAAGGCCTGCGTATCTGTAAAGAGATGCATTCGAACAGCTGCCAGACTTTTGAATCATGAAAGAAATGTATCCCAATAGGAGAAATTTTACATATCTACCTCCCATTGATTCCAATATCATGAAACACAGTTTCCACATTCAACAAATATTTTCACTGTTATAAAAACCATCACAGCACTATAAAAATTATTCTGATTTAAGCTAATAGCCAGCTGGTTCTCCTGTATGCCAATGGAGTGCAAATATGGGCAGGATTTAATGGCACAATAAATAACCCCAGCTAAGAGAGTAGTCCTCCCCACAACTAACCTGCAGTGCCCAGTGTAGGCAGTGTGTCTCGTCTGCATTTAGTTAGAGGGTAAATTTGCTAAGAGTCAATCACTATTAGTACTGTACACAATGAAAATAAAAAAACAATTGCCTTTTTCTTTTTCCTTTTTTTTGGTCTATGTTGACTTCTTCAGCAGCTGTCTGGCTTGATCTGTTCTTTGCACATCAGGAGGTTTACCTCCTGAGATGTGCTACCATCCAGCTAGAGGCTGCCAAGAGGCCACTAGTGATCATTTAGGGTAGTAAGGAAACCCATATATAGTCACATGAGACTGTAGTGAGCTATAAAAATAGAATGATTTAAAAATATGGAACTTCTTTTGCCTACCCCCCCATTGCATTTTATATTCCATAGTTAAAATATTTATGTTGCTGTGCATCAGCTGGATTCTTCTTTGGACTTGGGTACCTGATTGTCTTTTGGCTCTTAAGCACTTACAATCTTATTGCATCCTTTTCTTCCACTTACTGCAAACAGAATAACCACTTATGTGTCTTGATGATAGAACACTATAAAATGACCGCAGGTGATGAGAGAGAGCATATTGGATTTCACAGGAATGATTGATCAACACTGCTTTTTAATTGGCTTTAGTGGCTCTTTATCATCAGTTACAGAAGATCTAAAATCAATGGAGATTTTTATGAAATGTACAGATGTGTCAAATGAACGCATGCATGCAGTATAATAAAAGCTATGATAACACTAATAAGTCTCTTGCAAAAAGCTGTGTAGCAAATTCCCTTTAGAAATCATCAGATACATCATAAGACCTGATAGAAAATCCGTAGGGGAATAATCAGTTATATTAATTATTTTTTTCTTCTTTTTCTTTGTAGATACCATATCAGACCCCAACTGCCAAATATGTTAAGTAACAAAAAGGATGCAAAGACAATATGGAAAGAAAATCTACTTTACAATATCCTTTAGCTTCCAAGTAAACAAAGATGAAGAGTGATTAAAAAAAACCTGTTTTGGTGGTTTCTGTCTGATCACATGGAACAGCACAGAACAGAAATAGGGAAAAGATTAAAGACACGGAAATTAAGGATTTCCACTTAGGGATTTGCAGCTTAGTCACCTCTGTGCCAAAAACATATCTACCTACTTGTCTGTGTTGATGGAGTTTGTTCAATCTGAAGTGATAAATACTTTTTTTGTGCACAAACACTTTGCGAAAATGAGATGTAAGCTCTTCCTATTCAAATTAATTGCATGTATTCATAATGTAACGCAGAATGGTAACTTTGCCAAATCTATACAGAACCAAAACCTGTCTACTGACATCAGCAAGAGACTTCAGGAACAGCAAGAATTTTTTCCCATTGTCAAAAAATACATGTCAAATTACTCTCACTTATGAACATGTAAATGTATGAACAATCAATAAAAAAATATGGCAAACATTCAGGACATTGTAAATTTATTCTGACAATTGTAGTTTAGATTTCTGTTTATCACACCTTAGAATGTATGCTCTTATTATGAAAACACTGGAGGATATTTTATAAAAGAATCTAAAGATGCATCTAAGCTGTAGTGTTCTTTTTTAATTTACTTTTCTTTTAAGATATCTGGGGAAATCTTCACTTAGAAAAGAGGAGAACATGCTGTTTGTTATGCCAATTGTAGGGAAAATAATTTTTCAAAACAATTGTGTTATGTATTTGCCATGGTTTGGGCTGGATTGGCCCGATCAGGCAGAACAACAGATGCTCTCTCTCTACTGCCCTGCTTTGAAGGGAGGCAGGACAGAGAGAGAACAAGAGAGACTTAAGAGTTTAGAAGGAACTAAACTACTTTAATGAAATATTAATAATAAAATAAAAAAGAAAATAATGAAATGTATACAAAACCATATCATGCTCCCAGGATGATGAACACTTCACCAGCAGTCACTGGGGAAGTCCCAGACTGGACTCAGTGACAGACAGGAACTAGATTCCAGATCTGGATTCAGGATTGGGATCAAAGGCAGATGAACAGACAGCGTCTTCCTCGGTTGCCAGCCGTTGAAGAAAGCGGGCTGACCCTTTGATCCCTCAGCTTTTATACTGAGCACGAGGCAGATGGGATGGAATACCCTGTTGGTCAGTTTGGGGTCACCTGTTCTGTCCGCTCCTCCCCGCCCATGTGACCCCTCTACACTTTTCCACTTCTGACCCTCCGATGGGGCAAATAACAAAGCTGGCTGCCCTTGGGTGTTATAGCAATAAGTATAAGCAAGAGCCTCTCTGCATCCCATTCTTTGGCATCAACTGTAAACATTGGTCTGATCACTCTGAGAGTGAACACTGTGCACAACATGCTGTTAACTTCAGCAGTTTGAAGAGGCCTAGCTAAAAAGTAAAGTTACTGAACAAGATTGGTCCTGTTTTACCTCAAACCAGGACAATATTTTTAACCTAAGATAACAAAATAACACACACAGTTTCAAGGTTTAATTTCAAGACGCATGAACTCCTCATTGATCTTTAGTTCATACTATAGTATATGTTAAAGGTAGGAATTCTTACGGACAATTTGATCCTCGTTGAATCACATAGGTGTGAAATGATATGTGACTAGCACGATTAAATAATAAAGATGTGACAGAGATATCAGTTTTCATATGTTTATACATCATTGTGTATGCATAAGGAATACAAAACTTTCCTCAGCTAAGCTAAGCACAAAAAGTTGATATGCTTATACATTTGCTGGTGGAAAGGATGCACACCTAGATCCAGAAACCTCAAATCATCACAACATCAAAAAGTCTTGCAAAATTTAGGAATATTTGGACAAGAAAACTTGAAGATGTACCTACACCCAGTAAATGTTGATGTCACCCTTCAGACCTCATTTCTTCTATACTCTAAAAATAGTATTTTTTTCTTTATTCTGAAATTACATTAATAATTAAATTTAAAATTCTAGGCAGAGTTCATTCTACTAAACCAAAAAGAAATGGGTTTTTTTTTTCAGCAGTGAAAAAGAAAACAGCAAGTAGAATTGGGATATTAATTTTCATATAGTACACTTGCTTTATGAAATAACTTTTTATGCAACTAATACCTTTTACATCCATCAAATAGGCAAGTGGAGCCTCCAGAAGGGAAGAGGAGCTGAGGGTGGCAGCCAGGCCTCCCCGACAAGGGACACAATCCCACCGTACCTGACCAAGCAGAGCAGAGTAGGTCCGGTGATGAAGACCAGGGGTGGCCACAGCCCAGCCAGACAGGCGGGCCCACAGCGAGGATGGAGGTCCCAGGTCAAGCCAGGGATCCAGTTCAGCAAGGACAAGTCACGGCCAGGGAAGTGCAAGGCACAGGCACAGCTGTCCCTGGGCAGGAACCAAGGGTGTAAATCATCATCCAAGCAAGGAGAGATTCATCTCATCTCTTGACACTACTTCTTTGTTTTCACAGTGGTCTGATCCAAGGTTAGGTGGCTGCAGCACATCAGGGCAACCTTTGAACATGGCCAGCTAAATCCCTGCGAGGGCTGTTATGAGGTTGCAAAGGACAAGTACAAAGAAAAATAGTTCAGGGCAGTTAGATCCTGCTGCACTCAGGGCCCTGAGAAAGAGCATGGCCTAGAGCAAAGAAGCGAGAAAATTGTTTCAGGTTTCACTGAGATATCCTAGCAACAGTCCAAACTGGAGACTGTAAGCAACTTGTTCGGATAAAAGATACTTATTAAAACCAGTGTGTGACTTCTCTTTGAGTCCAAGATATTTTGAATCATAGCATTCAACTTCTAGGGAAAAAAAGCCCTGAAGGTTTCTAGCTAAATATTCCCTAAGGGCAGTTTTCATGATGTGCTACTGTTGTGCTGTATAAGAAGTATACTTTTGTCATCTTCTACCGCTTCTCTCTACAGATTATGTTTCCTGACTGGACTATACCTCCCACCACACAGCTGATGGGTTGTGCTGAACTGTTGCAGACTGCCACAGACATCTCCAGCCATGATGCTTTAGCAGAAATGTTACTTATTAAAAGCCAGCACACAGAGGAAGGAGACTATGTATGGACAACTATAGCTCTCATGAGAAATGAAAGTAAAACTTCCTGATTGAGTTTTTGTCCAAGAAATAGGCTTTTGTCGTTATAGTTCTGAATAAATGAGGCATGTTTATCACACAGATTTTTTTAAACAGGTCTTAATTTCCTTCATAAAACTTCTTTCTTCTCAGTTACACAAACATGACATTCACATGCCTCACCTAGTTAAAAGAGCAGTTTCCATCAGAAGACATTTTATGAGCCAATTTATCAGGTGATTTTTAAAATAAATCAAAACTTATTTAATTTCTACCTATTATTATAGCCAAAACTTTTACCTCTGTCCAGAAAATAACAGAACAGGGTTAGCATCAGTACACATGGGGCTGGGCTGCTCTCTGGCTGTTCCTATATCAGGGAAGAACATCACATCACAGGGAAGTACATGAGCACAGTGTCAAGAGATACAGCCTCCGCAGCCAGCCTGGTAAATATTCGAGGGACCTGTCAAGCTTTGCCCTTGCAACAGTACTGCCTGCTTGTGAAAATTTTTAAGAATAGAAAGAAGAATGGATTAAACAGCAGCTTGTAATGCATAGAAGAATGAGAAAAAGATCATAACTGTGCTGCATCCTCCAGTGTGGCTTATGTGGACATGTGAATGCAATCAGACCCAGATCATATGCTGGATGAAACCAAGCTTCTGAATTATTATTTTCATCTCTGTATTTTACAGAATTATATTCTAACTGAGCTTGTCATTATAGAACAGCTAAATCCTAGATTTAATTTTGATTTAGTCTCTCATACAGGGTTTAATTTCCTAGCAGTTAAAGTTCCTTGTGACACTGTTTCTGCCTTCTCTTTTTAGTTGCTTTAATTTTATGTTGAATGTTTTCAGAATTTAGATAATAACAAGGAATAAATCAAGCTGTCACCTTGTTGAACGAGACTGACAAGAATCATCAAGAAAATGACTGAGTATTGTAGGCAATATACAGCTTAATTTCTGACTTCTCTAGGTCTGTCTGACATTAATATTAATCACTTAGCTATTGTCAAAATTCAGGGTTAAGTACAAGAGGAAAAGAATGTTACCTTGGCAGTGCACATACACTATTAGGTAAGCTGAATTCCTTTTCAAGATAACTCTAAACTATCCTTTGGAAGAGGAGACAAACACTGAAGGAATTAAAATATTGGAATGAAGTATATTTTTTTTCACATGGGGTCAGAGTCATGACTAACATCGTCTATGGTTAATATTAACCAACCCTTCCCCTAAAACACTGTTTTAATTTGCTTTGCTGAACTTGAACCGCTCAAGTTGATAATTCTATGCAGAATGACTGTGCCTCAGGCTGAAATGTCTTTGAAAACATCACTTAAAACAGTTCAGATGTTTCTGAGAACAAGATCAGACAAGAAAAATACATTGTTTTGCCCTTACTGAAAAAGTCAATGCAATTGTTTTGTGAAGATACTGTACCATGTCTTTCTTTCAAAGCATGAATTTGAACTCCAGTCATAATAAGCCCTCTCCTAGTGAACATAAGCTAAACTTTGGATCAATTGCTTATCTCTGAAAACTGTGGTTTTCTCACATTTTCAATATAAATGGGTAGAATTTGACAATTGAATTCCCAAAGACAGCATTTACATTTTCCATTCCAGGGCGGAAGGTATCAAACAAGAATATATTTAAAATTCTTCCTCTTAATTTCAAAAGGCCATTATGGCTTCAGAAATAGAAAATGTGAGCTCTGAATGTAAGTAAAGATTGCACTATAATGCAAAGAAAAATGACTTAAAATAAGAGATTCAAGTTTAGGTTGTACAGGGAAGGTTGCACAGGTAACTATGAAGTTAACTGTCTTAAGGGTTAATGATTACTGAATGATAATTTTGATTTTTTAGTATCTTTGTTTACTTGGCTATGCTCATTGTAATACAGTAATATATCACTAACATGCTATACATACACACACATATGTATATGAAAATTGTTATTATTGGTGGCAAAATATAAAACAAGAATACCTTACATCTTTATGGCAGTGAGAAAAACAACAGCTGCCTAGTATGTACAAAGAAAAGAATGAGATTAAAAGAACCTAAGAGGAAGAAATAAAACTTAATTCGATCCTGTAATCTTTTCTTTTGGAAGTTTCTCTTTGAAATGAAAAGCAGTTTTCATTTTTTGCACCAGAATGATATCAGTCATGTAATTTTGACCACAGTTCCATTGTTTTGCCAGCAACAGCTACAGCAAGAGGACATCACAATGAATTGACATTTAGTCTCTTACTTAAGAGACATTCCAATAGCTTGAAAATTAGGGTCACCAATAGAAAAAGCAGCTGATTCCCCTTAATTTTTACTGTTTCACCAAACCTTTGTTTAGATTTAAAAATGCTTGCTTTTTTCACCTGCTTACTATTTTAAGCCTCTACTTATCTGTTTATGCTCTAGGCGAGCTTTCAGGTAAACGTAATTTTATAAAATGCTTGGTTTTATTTTTTCTCTGTATGAAATCTTTAAAAACCTTAGTATTTTGCTAACCTGCTACATATTAAATTTCTTCTATTCTTTTTTCACTTAGGATTGTTCTATAATCAATTAATCATTTTTTCTTCTGCTCTCACCATATAGTTATTCTATTAGATTTAATAATTCTTCTTTAAAATATCTTTTTGCTCTTTCATTTCTTAAAAGAGCCACAGTAGAATCAATGCATGACAGATATTTGAAATTCCGTTAAAAACAGCAATATGCCACAGTCCATTTACTAGAAAAAATAATGATTAATGCTGTTTAATTTCCTTTATATTTTCTAGTCCTTTATTTCTTTTGTTTTATTTTTGGAACATAAATCTTTAATATCTGCACAGAATACACAATTAATAGGACACATGATTCTTGTCATGGCAAGGTCTACGCCTATTTAAAATTTTGAACATATGTCTGAACAGTGAGATATTAATTGGAAAAGCTTATTTTGTGTGGTCTAATTTTCCATATGTCCTGCGCAAAGCATTTCAGAGGTTTGACATTAAAATGTGTGGTTACTGATGAAATAGTCTTCCCTTGAATATTCATCAGAAGGTTTTATAAGAAAGAGAAGTTAAAGGGGCAATTATCCAGCACTTTTTAATGTCTCTTCATTTTTGTTGTCCAGTAAATGTGAAAGAATGTGAGGACTGTGAGCGGAATGATTGGGCGATTTGAACATAAGGTTTATTAGGAACTACAGAAGTATCAGTTCTTTCACTTTCATCTCTACATAAGATGAAATTTTTCATCTTTTGTTCATAAGAATAAAAAGGTTCTTGTCATGCATGAGACTTAACTTGACCTTCACAAGACTGGGTGATGGCTAGACAACCTTTTGTGTTATATCTGTAGATGTGCAAGATACATTAGAAAATACTGTGGTCAAAATTGTGTGGTCATATATTTTGCTGAAAATAATGCTATCTGCCATCACTATGCCAATAATATCCATGATGTGGACTCAGTTACATCAGGAGAAAAGAGTTTTTATTAGAATAATTTGTGTTGTTCACGGTGACAATGAAGAGAAGATGAAAGAAAAATCTTTTTGTCATCTGACGCTTTGTCTATGTTGGTGGTAGACTCCACTATAACAGCAGTTTCTGCAGTGTAGATAATCCCTAGTGAAGCTTTTTGTAGCCTCATGCATAGACACATTAATTGCATTAATTAAACCATTGATTTTAAGTTTATATGTTAAGTACCTTGTACCTTGATCCACAGTTCTGCAGCAATGAATTTGAAATATATTACATTAAGATTACTAGTCAGGCAGTCAGAGAGCACTTTCAAGCTAATATAATTTATTGGTAACTTTATTTACAGGAAAAATCTAACAGGACCTCAGCTGACAAAAGAGAGAGAAGCAGCACAGACAGCCACCATCTGGATTACCTGTACTACCTGGGGGGAGCCACCTAAGAAAGTACAATAGGATGACAGTTGAGGGTTGTCTCGCGGCTTCATCAAAATGCCACCTCTCACACCTGTTTGTCACTCGTCTAATCTATATAATTTATATCAATTCATTATTTAATTTACATCATTAAATTTAAACATTATTTAATTTACTATATATAAATGAATTTCTTATTATAGTTACACCAGGCATAGCAATAATGTGGTCAAATGTAGGGATCTACAGTGTAAAACCTTTAGAGCACCATTCAACTGATGAGCTTTGGATGTCAAGTTTTAGAGATAACCAGACGACTCAAAGTGCCTTTATCACTTCATTGAATACAGCGCAAGTCTTGGGTATTCAGCCTTGAAATAGATCGTTTACACCGCAGACAAGCACTAGGATTTACCCGACCTATTGTGGGTTTCTCACATGAATATTTCTACATCTGAAATTGTCCTCAGACATTTTTTACAGTCTATGGAGATGTTAGTGTATTCAACTGAATCTACTCTGCAATGAATCTCACCCTAAAACAGATGCCTACATTTAAGCAAACTTAGCCTTAAACTAAAATGTAGACATCTAAAAATAGGTGAGATAAATCCTACTAGGGGCTCTGTCGTGGTTTGGGCCAGATTGGCCCAATATGGAACGACATTACATCAGGACATGAGGTAGTCAGCCTCCTTATATTTGAAAGATATGCAAGAAATGTTTCCTCATTTCAATGACTACCAGTTGCGCTCTGGGAGGGAACAGATGACCAGTGAACATAAAAGCTCATTCAAAACTTTTCAAATTACATGAAAATTTCATTTTGTCTTTAACTAATAAAGATTCCTACCCCTCACTTTGCATTCACTAAAACCTTTTGCTGAGATAAGTTTGCACGTGCTGTAATGAAGAGTGAAAGACTGGACAACAAATACATTTTTTCCTGGTTAAAGCAAAAATATTTTCTTATGACTGTGATGAAAAGAAGGTGAGTTCATTTGATAATAAATGACATTGATGGAAATATTTAGATAGTAGTTTA
>VFFE01008014.1:4811718-4901257 GCA_008921705.1 Burhinus oedicnemus | reverse complement strand
AAAAAAACAAACAAAAAAACCCAACAAAAAACAGAGAGAGGAAGTGTGTGAGAATTTTATTTTAACCTGCTACTCTTTTTCTTTCTCAGAAAGAATGAGTCATTACTCAGAATGTAGGAAAACTTGAGTTAAGGAAACATTTTATTCAGTGGGAGACTATTTCATCAATAGGCCAGAGGAAATCAAGTTGATGTTGACCCAGCTGCTACTGAGGCCTGCGAGCTCTTTGAATATTTCCTACAATTACACAAATCTCATCTAAGGAGCTACAGATTTGAAAGTAAGAGCTAAACCCTCTAAAGAATATTTCCCCAGAGGTGTTTCTTTCTAATAGAAGTTATTCCTTCAGATGTTTGGGTTGGAGGGGAGGGAGTTGATTTTTTTCTGTGTGGGTTTACTCCAGAAAAGTTTGCTCTTTTGCACAAAACAAATGCTGCAGATCAAAATGTTGCTAACCAGAGGTGATAGCTAATATTATTCCATAGCCTTTCCACATTTTTCAAGGCGTTCATTTCCATGATGCCGAGATCTCATATATTGTATTCCATTTCTTAAGAAGCAGCAAAACGTTCAGGGAAACAGCCACACAGGGACTGAAATTGTTCAGATACAGGAGAAATAAAATCTTCTTGCAAAAATAATTTAAATTGGCCTGCACACAGCTGTATGAGTGATTCTGTTTAGAAAGAACAGGTTTGTCTCAAGGGGAAAATAAATCTCCCAGGTTTGCTGCTTCTCATTCAGATACTCTGTTCCACATCTGTAGTTCTTCTATATTCTGGTGTATGACTTATGTATATTCATCGATAATTTTCCTTAAGTAATTTAAAACATAACCATAGAAGCATATTTGCCAAAAAGGGTGTTAGGGTATAATAAGGAAGACTGGAATACATTTTCTGAAAATTGGGTTAAGTCACGTTGCTTATTGATATTTCACTCGTTCTGTGAACCTGTAGAGAATTGTAATAGAAAGGTTAAGACTGGCGTGAATGAAGAGTGAATGGGGATGTCTGCAGGCAGAGGCATTAGAAGGGATGGGATAAGGCACAAGGCTCATTAGCAGGGACAGGGTGCTCTGAATGGCCTCTGTTAATGGCTCCCAGATCAGCCCTCCACCATCCATCATCAGGATGCCAGCAGAAAAAGGCATACCCATAGCCTGCATGCAGTCACCAACCTAGGAGAAACCCAGCAGACATGAGGAGGACTTCACGGTTCATGTCCCTTTTCCAGCATGTCATCACAATGGATCCTGGACGTCATGTCTGGACAGGCCTCGAGGTGCCTGACTGCTGGACAGGCCTCTCGGACTGCGCCCATCCTGGTGCTGTTGAGTGTGAGACCGTGAGAGAGTGAGGGTAACTGAGTGAAAGCTGGTTTGTTTCAGATTTTGTTTTAAATAAAATCACCTTCCTCTCCTATGACATCTGGCAGGGATATTTCCTACATTGCTGATACATTGTGACAATAGTATTTCCTACAAACCCTGTGGTACGCAACCATGCTATAACGATATAAATCACGAATATGGAGAGGCTTCACAAAACCCTTGCCTAGACAGAGCACTTGACATCGGTTTCTGAACTCTATAGGAGCAACCCCAGCCCTGTAGAAAGGCCTACAGACTTCTTCCACTAAAGACAGAAAAGTGTTTCTCCCTGATAAACCAAAAACTAAAGGACTGTGAAATGTTTAACAAAATACATTGGGGAAATAAGAATACTGAAGTAAAAGAATTATGATAACAGTTGCAAATAGATAATTTTCCTGTTAAACATTCATACACTTTCAACAAGTATTCTGAACAATTTTGTAAGATAATGAAGGATTTTTAAAAAATTAATCCTACAAATAAGAATCTCAAGAGGGAAAGGTTACGTGACAATGACACTTGGTAGGGGCCCTGTGTCAGAGAGAATTAGATCTTATTCCTCTAGTTTAAAATCTTAACTCAGCCCACAAAGCCTTTGCCTGTCCCTAAACAGAAGAGATACCTTTGAAGCACGAGAATTTCTTTCCCCAGGCTCCTCACCTACTTTGTAGGTCATTTGTACCAAAGATGTGCTAAGTGTTATTTCTTTGGGTAAGTGATGGAGTTTTCCAACCCTAACTGGCCAAATACATAGTATATTATTGACAAATGCTGATCTTCTTTAATGAAAATGTTTCTTTGCAGTCTTTGAAGCATTTTCCTTACATTGATTACGATAAGCTAATGAGTGTGTCAAAAGATTTTTTTCCTGTATAAAGCAAAACGTTTTGTATTGAAAAAAACCTTGCAAGAACATATGTTCTTTCAATGCCTGAAACAAAATCAAGATGTTACACATTTAGTGAGTAGGATCACAGGTTTTTTTTCTCATTCAGACTTCTTTTTTTTCAGCTTTCATGAACAAGAAATTTTTAGAAAATTCTTTTAGGCTACTACTAGGGTCTGAAATTTTTTCTGGTCTTCAGCCACATTGCCACCAGAGCATTAAACCTCAACTGAAATAATCCTTCTAAGCCTAACACAGAAAATCTTCCATTTTTTTTACCTACTAAAGACATGTAACATTATAATTTTTAAAACCACTTAGCATACAGACTAGGCACTGAAAAATAAAAATCAGAATCTACTCAGGAGATATGTTTTTTCCAGGCCACCTCCAGAGCCTAATCTGTACCAAATTCTTCTCTCTCATAATGTAGCAAGCAGGGAAAGGAGGACCAACTCTGATGTGATAGAATAGAAGTTAAATTCATGCCACCATTTCCCAGTGAATGTCTTCTTCACTGTAGTTCAGGCTATAATGTATTATAAAGGTATCTAACACAGACTTGAGAAAAATCTTAGTTCCTAAACATTATTAATACAGCACTGTCCAAAGAAATGGGAGTAAGCCCTTGTGAATAGAGAAAGAAAATGATTTAATCATCTAGGAGCAACTTTGTTGTGTTCTCAAGGTTAACAGCTCCGGGGACAGAACCACCCCTATCACATTAATAAATATATGTCTTAACACAGAGCAGTAAAAGTTAATAAATGTCAGAAAGATATCAAGAATCCTTAACTATCTTACTCATTGAACGTAGGTGAGACTGTAAGATCAAAATCAGATTCATGTCACAGCCAGGCTGAAAAATTTGCTAGGCTTTTTGGTTGGTAGGTTGGTTGTTTTTTATTGTTGTTGTTTCTTTCTTTTTTTCCTTTTTTTTGATTTTTCCCAAATTCATATTTTCTTGCTTGATATTTCAATTACACTTAGGTTAGTTTTCTATAACGCAATAAGTCAGCTCAGCAGAGGTTGATGCAGTCTCGTCTATATGTAAACTCTCTGCAAGTGTGTACACTAAAGATGGCTGGGTTAGAAAACCGTACTCCACTGAATATGAACCCCCACAGATATTCCTAGAATGTTTTAAACTACAGATAATGACTAAATATTTCTCTTTTCCAATATATTTTTGTTAATTATTTTTACCAAATTTTAAATATAGTCTGAATAGTCTGTCAATTCTTTCATGTTACACATCTGATAAAACATACTGTTGACATTAGAGAACAGTAAGTCAATATTACTTGTTCTTTTCAGAAAAAATGCTTCAAGCATTTAAAATATTAATGAGTAGCTTTTCAAGAGTGAGAAAACCTACGATTATCTTCTATACTCATATTCCACATAATGCAGAATTTCTCCCAGAACTACTTATTATCACTTTTATAGTACTTAAATGATCTTTATGGAGCCTAATAACATAGAATTTTTTTAGGTTTAAGTTAAAGTAACTTAATAAACCCGACTAAAACCACCAGAGATTTTTAAGAATATTTTGACTAGTTTTGTCACACCTGTTTCTGGAATGAGAGGAGTCTTGTGCTCTCATTTGGACTTCTGACAAAAAAGGGTATTTGAAAACGCTTTTCTGGGAATGTTATTTGAAACCTAATAAACAGGGCAGCAAAATGAATAGTAGAAACAAAAGTTTGTGCAGTCATTGAGAAGGCCTACAGATGGTTTTGCTGATGATCAGCTGATGCCAAGAAGAATTGTTTATGGCAGAGTAAGAAATGTAAAACAACTAGTTTTCATTATGTTTTCTTTTGCTGAAAGAAGGGCTTATTCAACTAAGGGAATAAAATTTAAAATTGTAAAGAAAATCTACCAATTTATTTTTTGTTTAGATCGCTGAAATTTCATTTCAGAATGTCTTTTAGTAATAGCTATATTATGGAGCCTCAAGTCTGCAATAACTCTGCAAGGCTGTCTGCTGTAATTAAATCTTGCATGCTGTGGGACTTCTCAAATGCATGAGATATGTATATAAAATACAGAAGAGGCAAAAGAGATCACAGTAAGATAGATGCTACAGATTTGATTTTCTTACAAGCGGGAATGAAGAATAGAAAATAATTCTGTGTGATCTGAATATTTCAAAAAGTTTTAGTTTTGATTTAATTATGATAAAATGAAGTCTTCTGTATCAGCTATTTCATTATTGGTTTCCCCCTCATTTTCCAACACATTTCCTTCTCAATCAATGAAAAATTAGTCTACCAAGGAAGGAATTGAATGACTGTAGAAACCTATTCTTTCAATAATAGTTTGGTACCTAAGAAAGGGGCAAAAACATTTACATTTATTTAATTGAACAGCTATCTGTGTAAGTGGTTCATTTGGTAAGCACTAATTTAGTTTACACAAAACTATTTGGTACATGTAACTTCAGGATTCCCATTCCCAGTTTTTAGCTGAGGTAACATGAAGTTCTCTCCACAAACATTACTACCCTATAGTGGAACATATTTATACTGCTTTACCTGGTGAAAGATTGGGGTAGGAGGAGGGGGTTTTTTACTTTTTTTTTTAAGATTTAAAATGCTTGGTGTGATGCATAAAATTCTCTCTCACTCTCTCTTTCTTCCTTTTTTTTTTTTCCTTTCAGTCATGTTGCAAAAAGAGAGCAGGAGAATCTTTTTTATTGTCTCAACTTAAAATAAATTTATCTGGAATCCTTATAGCATTACTGGAAAGCAGAAAAAGACTGACTTGACTGACATTTGAAACTAGGATAGTTAAATCCATCCCAATAAGTAGTGGACACATTTTTAACTATTTGTTTTCTTTTTCTTTATCCCCCTTCTGCAAATCTCTGATATGCCTCACTTCAGCAAAATTGTGTGAACTTGGATGTCTGCCTTTCCCAGTACAGCCAATGTAAATGAGGTGAGAAGAGGAGCTGATGGAATTCCCTGGTGTGATACATATTTTATGAAGGTATTGAATTTTTTGCTTGCATTTAAAAACTGCTTTGCTTAGCTTGAATAGCTTCTTCTTGGGTGAGGGGATGGAGAAGGAGAGTGGGATACACTGTACAATAATACACTGATCATTTTATATGAAGAAAGTTCAGTACCATATAGACCATTATTTTATTATTTGCACCGTAGTAGAGCCCAAAGGTCCAGTCAAGGATCAGAGGCCCATTTTTGTAATGAATAAAAAGACAGCCAAGATTGCTTCCAAAGGCAAGTAAAGACTTTTCCAGTTGTTATTGGCAAAAACCAACCTGTGTGTTTCCAGAATAATAAAATTCAAAGTTACTTCAGTGCACGTTACCTAGATCCAAGAGGTCAATAAGATTCGGGTTACTGGGAAAAGCCCTCTTTTGGCTTACAGCTAAATAGTTTCCTACTATCTGAATTCCCATTGATGCTGCCTTTAACTTACTACCTTCTTCTGATTTTTGCTATTTGTATTTGTGACACTAGATCACAAGATATAAAGTGTAATTCAACCCAGCATTTGGGGATGGTTTCTTCTTTTGCCTGAATTCTTGCAGCAACTCAAGATTATTGGAAAGTACCTCAGTGAAAATATTCCAAACATTAAATGATCATATTGCAGTTTATATCCATTTGTCACTAGAATAACTCTGTATGCGGTACCTTAATCCCATTGAAATTGATAGCAGGCTCTTTTCTGACTGAAATAGATATACCCTATTTAAAAGAGCTAATTCTCAAAGCTGACCATAAATTACTTCAGAATGCATTGTAAGAAACTGAATAAATTCAATCATGACTGATTATTCTGTGTCTTCTTTGGTGTTATAACATCAGAAGGGAAAATGTCTTTTTTGTATACAAATAGATTAAAACCTAGCATAACTGAGAAAAGATATCATGGGATGCCTCTAGCCACGGTCAGGCTTTCCAGTAACTCACTGTGCCTCAGGCAAAGTCTACCTGGATGGATTTCCCTTCTCAGTCTTGAACTTGACACTGACAGACGCTAATTTCAGTTAGAGGTACTTTTTAGTAAGAAAATTCAATTCCCAGGATTCTTAATTTGTAGAAAGGTTCCTCTGCACACAATTATTTTTCAGAATTCATTGCTCCCCAGGGGAAAGAAAAAGAAATTCACATTCATCGTATACATATCCCCCTATGTTCACCAAATATTTCTTTAAGGCATTTCTCCATAAAATACATCAAATCAATTGTATTCTGCTTCTGAAGTGATGTCTTTTAGACTGGATCTCGTTGCTGATTTCTGTATTGTAAACCGAGGAGGTGAAATGTTTCAAATTAATCCTGAAGACCAAATGGATTTTTAAATATATGTCAAGTACTCTCCTATTTCTTCGGCAGCTTACACCACTTCTCTATACTGTACCTATGGTTTAATTGCTTGGGAGTTCCTGGCATGCTAATAGAGTATCATTCTGATTACAGAACCCTTTGAACTATCATTGGTGAACAGATTGGAATGTATCTGCATTTTTGCTTAGAAAGTCAATTAAATTTAAAATATAAACTTTATTTGCAGTATTTTGCAAATCACAAACCACAAAAACTTTTACTTATAATGCAATAATTTCTGCTACTTGCTGGTTTACTAGCATTTCATAGACACCACAGAAGACACATAACTTGCACGATTAGTTTTAGAGGTCACTGCATCACCACTTGATTTCCACAGGGTTGAAAACAGAGACACAAAAAAGCTCCTGTGCTCATACATTCTTAAGTCAATATAATAAAGTAGAGTTGATAAACAAATGAAAAATCAAATTGAGGAACTGCAGACTATAATTCTGATGGAGTTCTTCATAGCATTTTCCATTACTTATGACAGTTCAGGCAACAGTCAGGTATTTGTGAAAGTGTTCATGAACTTCCAAATGTTCACCAAGACTTATGCTGCTGTAAATGTATGCCATCATCTTTCCATTTGTGTATTATTTTGAGATATTGGTGATGTAATTCAGGCAAGCAGGCAGCAAAATTACTACCATGTGACTTAGGAAACCTGCCCTACCACAGAGCCCACCAACAGCAAGTGAAGAACTAAACCAGGCACTTAATAAACAGTTTGGACCCATTTTGCACCCTGAAAATTGTAAGTTCACACTATTTTATGAATAGCAAGTTGTAAGCATGTTGTAAGGAATTGAACTTGAGTTTTGAGCATCTTGCAAATATAAAAAAATCTCTGTGTGTAATATTTTCAGTAACTGATTCAGAGAGATTTTTCCTAATAATTTTCTATGTCTTTTCAACATAGCAGTCACAGAGGACTCCACTGGATATAGCGTCTCTGTGTAACAAATTAATGTTGGCGTGCATATGCTTGAAATCAAACTGATGTAAGGAAATTAATCCATTTCATTTTCACTAGAAAATCACGCTAACTTTACAAAGCTCACAAATAAGTCTTGGAAACAAACAAAACAAAGTAAAAAGCCTGTTTTGATAGTCATTTGTTTGTTGTTATGGCAGTGATTAATGATCTAACAAGTTGCACAGGGATCCTGTGACTGCAAAATTATAGAGTTCTAACCCTTTATAATTGAACAGAAAATCAGACACAAGGGAGATGGGATTAGAAAATAGAGTCAGAGTAACAATGGAATTGATGTTTTATATATTTATTTCTGTGATTTGGAAAAGACAGGTTCGGAGGTTTAAAAACTAACTGTCAAAGTATGTCAGGGGACAATGCTGAATGGGAAGATGAAGGAACAGGAGAAAAGCTGGAAAGAAATACAGAACGTAAAGAACATGCTGAAATCAGGATTATTGAAAGCAGACAGGTAAACATCATGGAAGAGAAAGTACACAGAACAAATAATGCAGAAACTGCTCATATACATATAAGTCTTAGCTTCTTTTTGAATTATTTTCTCCAGATTCAGTCTGTAAATGAGGTTCAGCCTGGCTAAATAATCCTTGCAGCTTCCTCCTAAAGACCAAAAGGCTTGGAGGAAAGGGAAATGCTCATGTTTTCTTTTTTTTCTTTTTTTTATTGCAGTCAGACATTGAAAACATTGCCGAAGACATAAAACCTATAGAGTGCTGTTTCATACCCTAAGGAAATCTGCTTCTGCGTATATTGACAGTGGTGATCAGAATGATGCAAGCACTAAGAAGTGACATTACAGAAAGGTCTGTTTAGGATCTTAGCAATATAACATCACACAGAAAGGGGTCACCTTGCAGAACTGTATTTTGACAAAGTGACAAAGCAGTCCACATAAAGTCGATATTCTTGCAGAGAGGAGAGGAGGACTAAATACATAACATACATATTCTACGTACATTCTTCAGAGTACATTTAAAGGTCTCAAAGCTTTACAAAGAGGTAGCTCTTTACAAGTTGAACAAACCCCAAAAGGTGAACATGTCACTGACACACTCCCAGTAGGTTACAGGATAATGACTGTTTATTTGATTTCTTTCATTTTCAATTTATTATTTAGTCCCTTATACAAGTGATTAGACTTTCCTCTTGTCTCATTTTTGTTGTTAAATTGAGTTACAATGATAACTACCTGATCGAGTTTTTTTTTTTCTTCAAACTTTGAATGCGTTTTGGAACAAAAACAATTGGAAAATTAAGAAAGAAATTATTTTTTTGCAAGACATCCTATCATTCTGAGATTTTAAAAGCCATTTTCCAGCCAAACAAATTTTTTAAAGTTATTATTTAAATTAGAAATCACATTTTCTCAAGTTTTGGAACTGTTCTGTGAGTCAGAGGGAACACAACACAGATGTACGGTAAATGAGTTCCTCTCCCTTGTTTTGTTTCCTCACTTTCAGACATTATCACCCAAATCAGGTCAGAGAATTACATTTATCTCAGCTAAAGAGAAGAGAGATAAGGTTCAATTACAGACATCAGCAAAACTGTGATGAATATTATTTGAAAACTGAGAGATCTTAGGAAAGAGTTCCAAACGAAGCATAAATCTAGACACACGGAAGCCCAGTTCTCAAAAGACATTTTTACTGACATTTTTCAGGCTTCCAGAAAAATTAAAGAAATCAGTTTTACCAACAGCAGATCAGTGGCAATACTAGCTAAAAGACATGCAGCTAGTCCCATTTACGTAATCAAGTAGGCAGGGCTTAGAAATGACCTGTAGAGGTTCCTGTGATTCTGAGGAGCATGAAGAATCCACATGTTACAGATGAAGTTGGTGAAAGACTGCTTCTGTTTGTGTTGGCACTGGCACAGACCATGTTCAGCCCAGACTTATTGTTTGTAAGAAACAGACTTAAAAAAAGACTTGCATAGGGATTCTAGGTCTAAACCTGCCATTAAAGCTGTAGAGGATGTCTCCTCTGCCACAAGAATGCAGCTGGATACAATGGTTAATGGATGTTTTAGTCCAATACTTTTATGTGTTGTCAAACTTCCCTGCTCTTGAATCCTGAGGCATAACTTTAGATGATAAATCCTCACTGATTTTGAGGTTTTCCAACAGCAAATAACCATTACAGATTTCAGCAAACTCAAAACTTCTAACGCATCTGGAATAAGACCTAGGGATTTGCCTGCAATATGCAGCATTTACTAAACCTCATTGAACTAGAATCCCGAAAGAAAGAAAAAAAAAGAAGAAAGAAAGAAAAAAGGTGTGTGAGGGAATTTATTTTAAACCAGACTGTCAGTATGGCTTGTTTATATGCCATTAGCAAGAAATTGCAACATGAGGAACATAGCTGATTTGGTTAACAATTACTCTCAAACAAACTTATCAACTTTCTGTCCTCATAACATGAACCTCTGAGTTCATTAAATGGACTCTCAGTTAACAATTATTCACACTGCCAGTTTACGGTGTTAAACTGTGGCAAGCAAGATGAATAATTAGCTCATTTTAAAGGAAAAAATGGAGAATGAATTCTTAGTCTGCACACGTGTATTATTCATAGCAAAGCAAGTGACAGCAAAGAAACAACCAAGCGAATTCCAAAGATAAGGCAGCTCAGCTTACAAGGCAGCAATATCAATTGGCACATGAGAACTTTCCAGACAGGAAGAAGAAAGAGGTGACCCAATTCATCAGATCCAGTGGGATTTTGGAACTGAACTTCGAGTTCCTTGGATCAGACCCCAGTTGTGTAATTTTTTCTATATTTTCTGTAGTCTCCAAGGGGCTTCCCCTTGGTATTTTTGGCATTTATGTTACTTCTTAGTTATCTCAATTGGCCTTTTTATCTATCAGTTTTGAAATGTTTGGTAATAAATGTTGTTTATTTTATCCATTTATCCATTGAATCTTGACTTTATGACAAATTCATTCCTCCTTTTCTTTGTCATCAATAATAAGCTGTCTGCTGAAGATCCACCTTAGCCACCTATCATTCATTCAAACTTTACCTCATTTTCTTAGTAAGGAGGGAAGATATAAAAATCATGAATCATTCAGTAAATGTCTGGGATAGATGGTGTGTGTAGTGCTTCAGATGTATATTATTTGTACCCTGCCTTTTGATTTTCTGACTGACAATATCACTTTCAGGGTGAGTGAATTTGTTTCCTGCAGTTCCCAAGGTGGATTGGTACTCAGAAAAGCAAGTTCATTGGTATTTTCTATTGTTTTCCTTGATGAAAGTGAGAATGAAAACACAGTTGGCAACTCTTTGTACTACTCCAAGGGAAAAATCCAATTATTTGTAGGTTGCCAATTCAAAACAAATTTTGAAGTATCCTCTTAATGATGTGACTGAGATGTTTTAGAATGTTCCAGCTCTCAGTATCAGGAAAATAATGAATTTCAACAACTTTTTTTTTCCTCTTTAAAAATGCAGGGGAAAAAAAAATAAAAAAGACAAGGGCTCCAAAATATTCTGTGGAAAATACATGCTTTATAACATTTATTTTGAGTTAGTGAAATCAGGTTCTACAAAACATAATTGAATCTGACGAATTTTCTACTGTTGAAAACAAAATTGACAATGCATGATTTTATTACAAAAAAACTGTTCTGGGGATAAATTTCAGCAGTGTGAAAGCTGTGAACTCCATATGTTAGTATTGACACAATGAACCGTTGCAGCATCTTGCAGGATTTTAACTTACAAATAATGAAACTATTTTCCACTAAGTTTTCCTGAAAAAGAAAAACATTCTGGTTAACAAACTCCTGTTCCATTTATCCCATATTTAAAATCTAAATATGAAAGTAAATTTTATGGTAGAATACAATAAAAGTATGTCTCCTCAAAGACAAATTCTGCTATTCTGGGCTTTGCTGTAGTTGAGTGATTATCAAAACCATTAATTATCTGATCTCTGACATCATTTAGCACTTCAAAATTCTTTTCTTCTACGGGCTTACAACACCACTTGCTATCCGGGGACTGTTATCCCTTTCAAACATGAGAAATTAATTTAAGCATGTTGGTAATTTCTATTCAAAGAATTCAATGACTGAGGGCAGATTGTTCCTTACTACAAGTATATTCCATTAGAAAACCTGAGCAGAGAAGCCTGCTTTCTTAAACGTGGTGAAGATGAAACAAGAAGAAATGTCTCCACCTCAGCTTTAGAGTTTCATGCCTCTCACTCACTAGTACTTGATCACAACCTCTGTTTCATGGCTTCTTTTTCAGGAGCAGGGTAAAGATTTCTTCTCTGGGTATTCTTGAATTTCTGATTCTTTTCATACATGTTTCCTTTCATATAGGTCTGTAAGAAGACTCCAAAACAATCACTGTCCCTACATTTTTCTTGCTATGGGAAATTTTAAAAAGCCTTTGTACCATTTTACTCCTTCACCAGATTTGAGTATTTTGGGTAGCAGGTCTTGGTATTTAAGCTCATTATTCTTTAAAGAATTCAATCATTTTTGTACATATTCTGAGTGAAGAGCAGTTGTTGTATTCATCACCTTCATTGCAGTTAAACCAAATCACCATGATTACAAACACAATTCCAGAATAAAAGCATTATTTTAGTCATTCAAAATTATATAGCAGCCAGAGAGAAGTCAGAGCCACGAGCGCGAGCTCATCCCCCAGCCGAGGTGCCTGGCTGCCTGCGCCAGCTCTGTTACGGTGCAGCCGTTTACCCTTGGATCAGTCTGCTTGAAAGAGCCCTGTGAGAAAGAGTGGTGGGGAGCTTCACTGGAGGTTTTCCCCTTTGTGTTCAGAGACACTTCGTTTGCCTTTGGCTCTTGCCTCAGCAGTGCTGTAGGAGTATTTGTGCCTGGCTATTTACTTTGTGAACCTTGACAAACTGACTTGACTTCCTGGCTTGACTTGGGACCTTTCTTGTCACTGTAGACCTGCCTGGCCAGCTGGACTGTGGTGTCTGACCACGGCCATCTTCACCAGACCTAGTCTGCTTTTTGCATATGGGTACTGTGCGACTGTGTCCTCTGTCATGTGGACTGTGTCCTACCAGCTTGGCCCCTGGCCTACCAGCTTTGCCCCTTGGCTTGCTTTTTTGCCCCTTGGCCCCTGGCTTGCTTTTCTTTGCAGAACAGTCACCCCTTTTTCTGACAAGAGTTAAAGCACAAGTGCACACATACATGTGTATTTTGCATTTGTATAGGCATCTAAATAGTTTGATTCTACTTCACTGAAATGCGTCTGAATTACACTTAGTGTGCCCCTAGAAGTTCTTAAAGGACATGTAGGGAGAGCTTCCTTGGGGTAAGATGGCACCTCAGTGAGTTAGGGTCTTGCACTTTGATGTAAATTATTATAATGGATAAATTGTCACTTGCGCAGCAACTTAGATACTTAAGTATAGTTATCTACTGGTGTGGCTGGAGTCTATCACCTCTACAATTACTCTAGTTACTGAAGCTTAGGTGCCTGATTGCCTTCTAAGTGCCAGAATAAGCAATATCAGACTGAGTGAATCAGCTGAGTCAGGTTAAGTAGTTGATAACAGAGGCCAAGTCAAAGTTGAGAGTTTTAAGCTTAATCTTGTCTTTAAGCCTGTACATGTTTAAATGGGCCCAGCTTGAGAAGGAAGTCCACGAAGAGCAATTCAGTATCACCCTGCACCCATTTTCAGGAGTCAGCATCTTTCCTCTACCATGTATAAGTATTAATGAACAAAGAAAACATTTTAAACTGTAGACTGAATTTGATAGGTCTTCTCAAAGGAATATGAGATCTCTCGTAATACTGTTGTCGAAAAAAAAAAAAAGCAGCACAGCATGGAACACTCTTGCACAAACTGCAGGTTATGATAAATATGGAAGAGAGTATCTTACATGTCACAAACCTGCTGAGGAAAAACTCTAAATAGATCTTATCATAATTGAAGATATAGTGATAGTGTTTATGATGTACATGGTTTCATTCAAGTCTCAACTTGCCGAGTCCTGTTTCTAAATAGGTGAGAGTAGTTTAGCAATATCATGAAAAAAATACCTTTGCCAGACAGCATTCTGGCAAATCCAGGGATTTTTAGGATATCTCAGTATGATACTTCTGTGATAGATTCAGGTCTACAGTGAAGTCCCAAACTTGCCCTCATAAATTTGCTAAACAGAAGTTCTTACTCATATGAGAGTTTTGTGAGGCTTTGGGACACATCAGGAAGAATAATTAGGCCTCTGCTATTCCTTAATGCAGGTGTATGTATTCAAAGGTACAGTTGTTTGCAGTGTGTACAGGGCAAATAGTGCCACTTGGATCATTCTCTCCTGCCATGGTGTCACACAGCCAACAGCTGGCAACTTAGTCTCAGACATGACACTTGTACGTTGCTTTACATGGACATATAAATTTGATCTTGTAATTGAGTCTCCAGGAATCTCACATCTACCTGTGGAATTTACCTGGCTTTAGCCCTGGACAACATAGAAGTCACATGGTTGCTTTCATACCACCTGCTCGAAATAAAGCTGGCAATTCACTGGTCAGATTGTTTGTCCTTATAAGTGAAGACACTTAACAAGTCTTTTGAAAGACAAAATGTGTCTGAAATATATTGGCTTGGGTCACAGACCTGCCTGGTTTCTTTATGTATGGTCACATCCAAGAAAGGTGTGGTAGTAGCTTTTGTCTTGGTGTGGCTAGGATGGAAACAGTTATGAAGCAGAAATACTTGAACAATAAGTTTAAGTCTCCATCTTTCACTCTAACAGAGGCCATCTCTCTCATATCAGCATTCAAGACTTCTAGATGACTGAAATCCGAGTCCCACACTGCTTCACAGAAGTTACATACAGCAATAAAAAAATTGGCAAAGGTGCTAGGAAATCCATCTGTAAAGACATAAAAAAAAGATTAATGTTGTAAAGGTTTGCTGAAGCAGACCACAGTTTTGGGACATCTGGGAGGTTACATCTGAATCAGGAAAATGCAAACGAACACTTAGTACTTCACTGTCACTATGGAGTCTAACAAAACTATTCATTGAGCTCTGCACAACTGGTAAAGAAAGCTTTTCAAAATGTCACCCTACATCTGACACTGATAGAAAAATGGAGTCCCAATTAGTTCAGCATGTTCTCTAATAAACAAGATATCTCAGTATTCCCAGTGGAGGAGTACCATTCCATTCCCCTCTATGGCTCATTCCTTCAAGAAGTAACATTTCTCCTAATGAAAGGAAGTATTGTTCATAATTTACTATGTGTCTGACATCAGGGGTGAAATAATTTAAATTGGGGAATTGGCAGAGAAGTTTTAAAATACAGAGACAACCCGAAATCCAGTAAACAGTGAATAATAAAAGATTTATCTCAGCAGCCTTTGAAAGCAGGTTATTTTCAGAGAGCGACACCAGTAAGAATGAGAAACTGTGACCGCTACAAACATTGAAAACATTTGCACATATGCATTAAATAAAAATCATGTAATTATTTAATAACTCAAATTAAACATTAATGGAAAGATGGCAGTATCACAAGAAAAGAATTCACCAAGTTTAACTCTTCAAAACCAGTACATTATTATTTTATTTTCATTCATGGTAAAGCAATTAAAGCTTCAATTCTGGATTCAAAATCCTAACCTTATTACGCAAATACAGACAATAAGTATCCTACTAACAGCTTTTAGTTCCCATAGTGCAACTCATAGAGCTGCAAAGAATCAAAATGTATCCTATAAATGGTAAAATTATCCAGACTAGACTTTATGAGCTAATAGTTCAAAGCTATTGCACTGATGACTGTCTCAATAGCTTAGCAACAGCTGCTGGAAGCCTAAGATTTTACTAGCGAGTGTTAAATATTAGTATGAAAAGTGACTTTAGGACTCAGAGTTGTATGTGTTTAAAAATAAGCTTTCGCAAACCATGTACATAGTTTTCCTTCACTTGGTCCTCTTCACAGAACAGCTTGAAAATGTCTTTATCTGGTTGCTAAATATGTTTTCCTAAGTGTTTAGCTTCAATGTTTATCTAATTCTGATTTATTAAATAGTTCTTAGGTACACCAAAATTCCTTTTTCTACTCCAGACCTATACAATAGATAGATTATTGGTCTATATTCTCACCTTTCCAGTTCTATGTGTTAAATGTAGGCTGAAGATACAGTTATTAATTTATCATTACCAAATCTATCACAAACTCAGGTGACAACAATTAAAATCTTTAGTAAAATTTTTACAACAAGGTTTTGCTAAGAGTTTTCTTTCAATATCTTCCTTGTTACAGATACCCGATGAATTAGAGCTTAAATAAAAAGACCTAACAGTTACCCTACATTACACTGCTACACTGCCACGTGTAGACAGTTCTAATAGACCTTTCATGAGGAGCGTTCAGGCACTGACTCATCAAGATCAAAGCTGCAGTTCCTAGGCCCTATGTTGTCTCCAAACAACCTGACAGCTGCTACACTATGCCACATGCCAGGAGTCATGGATACACCAAAAGCTGTCCTGATACGAGTGGTGATGACCTCCTATTGTTCATTGTACTTTCAGTTTGCCAGAGCCATATGTGATATGCACTGTGCCGGGGTTTCAGTTCACATAGCCTTTCAGCATGCATATCAAGCCCATGATGTGAGCTTAGAATCACAGAATCACAGAATAGTTTAGGTTGGAAAAGATGTTTAAGATCATCTAGTCCAACCATTGACCCTACTCTACCAGGTCTGCCACTAAACCATGTCTCCAAGCAGCACATTTACACAACTTTTAAACACATCTAGGGATGGTGACTCAACCACCTCCCTGGGCAGCCTCTTCCAGTATTTGATAACTCTTTCAGTGAGAATTTTTTTCCTAATGTCCAGCCTAAACCTCCCCTGGTGCAACTTGAACCCGTTTCCTCTTGTCCTATTGCTAGTTACTTGGGAGAAGAGACCAGCTCCCATCTCGCTACAACCTCCTTTCAGGTAGTTGTAGAGAGCAATAAGGTCTCCCCTCAACCTTCTCGTCTCCAGCCTAAACAATCCCAATTCCTTCAGCCGCTCCTCATAAGACATGTTCTCCAGACCTCTCACCAGCTTTGTTGCCCTTCTCTGGACCCACTTCAGCACCTCGATGTCCCTCCTATACAAGCCTGTAGCGTTGCCTGGGTTGTTGTGACCGAAGTGCAGGACCCGGCACTTGGCCTTGTTAAACCTCATGCAGTTGGCTTCAGCCCATCGATCCCGTCTGTCCAGATCTCTCTGCAGAGCCTGCCTACCATCAAGCAGATCAACACTCCCGCTTAATTTGGTGTCATCTGCAAACTTACTGAGGATGCACTCAATCCCTTCGTCCAGATCATCAATAAAGATATTAAACAAGGCTGGCCCCAAAACTGAGCCCTGAGGAACACCACTTGAGACCTGTTGCCAGCTGGATTTAACACCATTCACCACAACTCTCTGGGCTTGGCCATCCAGCCAGTTTTTAATCCAGCAAAGAGTATACTTGTCTAAGCCATGAGCTGCCAGCTTCTCTAGCAGAATGCTGTGGGAGACTGTGTCAAAGGCCTTACTAAAGTCCAAGTAGACAACATCCACAGCCTTTCCTTCATCCACCAGGTGGGTCACCTGGTCGTAAAAGGAGATCAGGTTGGTCAAACAGGACCTGCCTTTCATGAACTCATGCTGGCTGGGCCTGATCCCCGGGTTGTCCTTCACATGCCACGTCAGTGCACTCAGGATGAACCGTTCCATGATCTTTCCTGGCACTGAGATCAGGCTGACAGGCCTATAGTTGCCTGGATCCTCCTTCCAGCCCTTCTTGTAGATGGGTGTCACATTGGCAAGCCTCCAGTCATCTGGGACCTCCCCCACTGACCAGGACCGCTGATGAATGATGGAGAGTGGCTTGGCAAGCTCCTCCATCAGCTCCCTCAGCACTCTCGGGTGGATCCCATCTGGGCCCATAGACTTGTGGCTGTCCAGTTGGTGTAGCAGGTCACTAACTGCGTTCTCTTGGATTATGGGGGGTTTGTTCTGTTCTTGATCCCTTTCTTCCAGCTCAGGATGACCTGAGGATGACTGGTCTTACTATTAAAGACTGAGGCAAAGACAGCATTAAGTACCTCAGCCTTCTCCTCATTCTTGTTGACAATCTTCCCTTCTGCATCCAATAAGGGGTGGAGATTCTCCCTGGCTCTCTTTTTGTTGTTAATGTATTTGTAAAAACCTTTTTTGTTATCCCTTACAACAGTGGCAAGGTTAAGTTCTAGCTGTTCTTTTGCCTTTCTGATGTTTTTTCTGCATAACCTAACTAGATCCCTATGCTCTTCTTGAGTTGGCTGCCCCTTTTTCTGAAGGTGGTAAACTCTCCTTTTTAGCCTGAGTCCCAGGAAAAGCTCCCTGTTCAGCCAGGCCAGTCGTCTTCCCCGCCAGTTCATCTTTCGACACATGGAGACAGCCTGCTCCTGCGCCTCTAAGACTTCCTTCTTGAAGAATGTCCAGCCTTCCTGGACGCCTTTGCCTTTCAAAACTGTCTCCCAAGGGACTCTTTCAACAAGTGTCCTGAACAGGATGAAGTCTGCCTTCCAGAAGTCCGTGGTAGTGGTTTTGCTGACCTCCTTCCTTACTTCACCAAGAATCGAGAACTCTATCATTTCACAGTCGCTAAGCCCAAGATGGCCTCTGACCACCACATCACCCACCAGATCTTCTCTACTTGTGAGCAGCAGGTCTAGCAAGGCATCTGCCCTGGTAGACTCACTCACAGTTGTGTCAGGAAGTTATCTTCCATACACTCCAGGAATCGCCTAGACTGTTTCCTCTCTGCTGCGTTGTATTTCCAGCAGATGTGTGGTAAGTTGAAGTCCCCCACTAGGACGAGGGCTGGAGATTGAGAGACTTCTGTCAGCTTGCTGCAACAGGCAGAGCCTGTGACACAGGGAGAGGTGAGGGGAGGAACAAAAGGCGTCGGAATGCTCTGCATAGGGAAATTGTTGCAGCACAATGGATCAGTGTCAGTGAGGTCACCATGTTCATCACCTTTGGAGAGGTCTGCCAGCCATATATCCAACTAGTAGTACTGGATGCCATTTACATCACACAAACCATATTAGCACACTCTGAAAGCAGGCAGCATAACTGAATCAGAGCTGCAGATGGTATAGTACATACTTCCTCCAGTGAAAATCCCCCGGACATTATTTATTACTGCAGTTAGTATGGCTAACAGCCACCAGGGTGAGTTCAGCAGTTCTCCTGTCCATATGTACGATGCCCATATCCTTTGCAACTTTGGTACATACCTATTGGTCATATGAACATACTTGTCCCAATTCTGTTTTAATTGTTCATAACTTATTTCTGTTGTAACTGTTCCTACTTTCAGATAGCTGTTCCATTCAGGTCCTGCTGCTACATTGTGCGTAGCTTTACTTTGAAAACCTATGGGGAATTCAACCATGTCTAGTGTGCCACTCAGTTTCCACCAAAACTGTAAGGGAACCTGCATGTCTACCATTAAAGACGGTTTGTCAGGCATGTTGCAAGGGTTTGTGAGACATGTCATGCCTGACAAACGCAACCACCATTCAGTGTGGATACAAATAATTCATAACACTAGAACCTATGGTGTATGTAGGCTGGAATAGCTCTTGGAAAGAACCTACACAAACACTGACCTGGCCTGTCACCACCACAGAAAAGAGACAATCTCCTCATTTGCAATAAACACACTGATTTTAATCAGTCCAAAACTCACAAGCATAAGGTAAAATCCTTTCTAGAAAAGAACAAGACACGAGGAATATCCATTAACTAACTGCTCCACAGATTTCATTAACAAGATTAGTAAACTCAGCGTGCTTTCCAGGTGTGAAGCCAGATGCTTATTCTACAGAACAGAGAATGCTACAGAATCTGTTTTAACAGCAAGCAGAGAGAGGGGGAGAGTGAGGGAGGAGGGAGAAAAAAAGGCACACTGCAAGGGCAAAAAGATTTTGCATCACTTGCACTGGCACCCTGGTGAATTTTATTCAGTTGCTAGGATTGTTTTGTTTTGTTCATTATCTTTTTTAATTAATTATGTTATCTTGATGAATGCAAAAGGCAAATTCCACACATTCTACAAACGGCCACTTTCCTCACAACTCAAAAAATTATGTAAAAAACAGAATTAAAATAAGCAAACTGTAATTGGATTAAAATCACAGAATCTGCAATAATGTGCAATAATCAGCCCGTTTGGACTAGTGAATTGAGGTCAAGGCAACAGGAACAAAATTACTTATGACACAAAGGACTTAGAACTACACGCAGAAAAAAAGCAGAGAATACCACTTATTTCAACAAAAGGAGAAAATATAGAAAAAGTACAGTAAACTTATGTTTACTTTTTAACTGTTTTCCTAGCAATCACTGAGAGGCAGACATAAAGAACTATTTTATTCACTGTATAATCATATGTAAAATATCCTGTGTTTAAAAAAAGAAAGATAATACAGAGTGGTAAGACTTCTACATTATGGGACTCATAAGGAAAGAAACAAAAAAGCAGTATTACAGTTTTCATAGAGAAGTTACCATTGCCTGATTCATCCAAGACATCCATAGTAAAGTAGACTCTCAGAAGCTGTACATAATTTACAGGTAGCATTCGTGCTATTTCCAGCTAATCATACCACTTTTCCTTCAGCCACTCTGTCCTATAAGTTCAAATGAGTTAATGTAGTCAGGGTGGAAAGAAGAGATTTGTAAAGGCTTCATTTTGCTCTCCGCATAGAGACAGAGCTGGAAAAAACTAATCTAAAGAGAAAAACCTTGACAACAATTATGTCAAAATCTCACAAGGCAAAACTTTACAATTGATAAGACTGGTTTAGACAAAGGATGCTCTTGCATAGATGAAAATAAATTAATGTTAAGTAGCACGTACCATTAGTATCATGGGCTAGGAGAGAGGGAAAGTGTGCAATACATAAGCAAAGAGAGCCCGGTCAGTTGGCTCAAAGCATTTAACACCCAGTCAGAAAGCAGCTCTGAGGGAGGACCACTTGGAAGTTTTAGTTAAGATTCTCATTAATCTTTAAACATGACTCATTCTGAAACATTAAAAATAATGAAGAAAGTATCAATCCAGGCCAAAAGTTTCTACTGTCGTAAACAGATAACCCAGGTCAAAAAATTTCTTTTATCCGCAGAGAAATCCCTCAACCACAATACTAGTAATAAAACCACCACAGATTAAAAACAAGTTATCAGAAACAGAGCAGTGAAGGGTACAGTATACTTGATCAATGAATTGTGGAGCCTCTGTAATTCTTCATTTCTTTTGCCAAGTCCCCAGATAGAATCTTGTAATCAGAACAGAAAAGAAAATTGGGTTCGGTTCCACAAGTCACAAAGGTCTCCTTTCGTGAGCAGCGGGTTGCTGTCCTCCGGCAGCCAAGAAACAATTTCCTCTCTCACACACATACTAGTATTAAATAAGGAGGATGAAAGAAATCCCATGAATGTTTACACATTAAGAGAGTGATAATTAATTTAAAGATTTTTCTAGAAGATTGCTGCTGAGTCACCATACTGTGCCCCTAGGAAAAAGATATTTTTGTGCAGCATGTTCTCCCCAGTCAAACAGAACTTCTAATGCATCTTTTTACAAGACTGTCACACGTCTTAGTTCAGTAAAAACACTACAATACTGTTAACAATTTTACTTCTCTGTCAGCATATAGTCAACATGAAATAAGACCAAAAAGTAGTAGTCAATGAATCTGCAGATGGTGCGTAGTCTTCCATTGCAACCTGAGGATATACTATATGGGAACATTACTATAGTGTAAGCAGAAAATATCCATTCACCTTCCTTTCAAGTCAGTGCCCATGAGTCAATTTTTCACAGTTTGAAAGAGCTACATCAGATTTTACTACTTTGAATGTCACAAAGGTCCTGAAGATTTTCTTGGGCATTGTGTTGTTTTGTTTTATTTCAGTTCACTCAAGACATGAGGTAAGGTCTGCACAACTGTCCACTTGTACTGCTGGATGAACAGGCAAAGCAGGGAAAGCTAGCTTCCAGGTGGGTCACAGATCCACCTGTGAGCCACCCAACAATTTATTGGACTGTAGCTCCTTCATGGTCCTGTTTAGAAACCTAGTGGGCACAGATGCAGTCCTCTGTTTTCATTCCGTGACAATATGTCATGATTTCAACTGGGACAGAGTTGTGTTTCTTACTAGCAGCTGGTATAGTGCTATGTTTCAGATTTGGGATGAGAATAGTGTTGATAGCACACTGATGGTTTTGGTTGTTGCTAAGCACTCAAGGCCTTTTCTGCTCCTCACATCACCCTGCCAGTGAGTAGGCTGGAATTGCACAAAACGTTTGGAGGGGACACAGGGACACAGCCAGGACAGCTGACTCCAACTGTCCAAAGGGATATTCCATGCCATGTGATGTCATATTCAGTATATAAAGCTAGGGGAAGAAAAAGGAAGAGGGTTCAGAGTTATGACATTTGTCTTCCCAAGTAACTGTTACGCGTGATGGAGCCCTGCTTTCCTGGAGATGGCTGAACACCTGCCTGCCAATGGGAAATGGCGAATGAATTCCCTGTTTTGCTTTGCTTGTGTGCGCAGCTTTTGCTTTACTTATTAAACTGTCTTCATCTCAACCCACAAGTTTTCTCACTTTTACTCTTCCAATTCTCTCCTCCATCCCAACCAGGGGAGTGAGTGGTTCAAGTTGTAGGCTGGGGTTAAACCACGACACAATAATATTATCTAGTCTACTCCAGTTTTGATTCTCCCAAATATGTGTAACATGTCTAAAACTTAGATGATGACGTCTTTCCCCCTGTATCCCATCTAAAAGCCTGTCTATCTGCAGAGACCATATTCAGATGACAGATTGGAAGGTAAGGTGATATATCTGGATTTTAAGTACCTATAGCATAAAAAGCATTCACACCAGCTGTTCTCCACAGTTGATTGACTCTGAAGTTATCTAATTCAATCTGTAAGACCTGTTAAATGGATCAAATTTCATGTTCAGTTGTTTTAGCTAGAGAAGCTGTTCATTTCACTTATCCCGCCTAAAATCCATCACGGTTTTCAGTAAACAGAAATGCCTAGAGTCCATCTAACTCTTTTTTTATGGTGCATCATCTGTTAAGAGTGTTAACAACTGGTCCTGATGTTTGGTTTCCAGAGCTAGTCTGTTCTCATCATTCCCCAACTCTCGTGCCTCACTGCATGGGTGCGCTTGCTGACTGCTGTTTCAGAAGAATAGGTAAGAATTTGGGAAACTCTGTATACAAAGTGCCTTTGTATACCTTCTGTCATTGTTAAATAGGGTTGCGGACTGGGACCTTCACTTTTCATGTCCACAGACTTTTTATGTTATCTTCTCCTGCAGAGTCTTCATTTCTGTTTTGAAACCTATTCTAAAACTTTTTAACCAATTCATAGCCAAACGGAAATCTAATGAAATTAAAATATAGAGTACAAACTGGAGACTCTGGCAGAACCACAATGATGCATCAGGAAAATGCTAACAACATCAAGCTGTTACAAGTGCTTCCCTCACTTTATTAACAATCATTAACGATTATATCCATGCAGCATACCACAGTGAACCTTGATGTGTACTCTTACCTACTGTCCCAAGTTTGTATGTCCCAACTTGGACAGTTGTCAACAAGATGAGCTGTTGAATTTCTGAATATCTTCAGCTCACAGGTGAAGTAGAATTTGCTGTGTAGCAAAGCATAGCCATAATTTTCAAGTCAAAGATGATAACTGCTAAGGACTGGATTCTGGTCTGCTGTGTGATTCCAGTCTGCAAAGGCAAATCAGTTTTCTTAAACACTCTGTAATCACTTACTAAACCTGCCATTCAGACGTGAAAATTTAAATTCTTATTAATGTATATTTAACAGTGAGTACACCTCCCAGATTAACTAAGGCATTCCTGTAGACTAGCACTACTACTGTACAGTATCCCGATCAGTTAGTTCCACTATAGGATTGTAAAATTACTGTGAAAAACATAGTGCATCAACATTGTGAACAGCAGCAGTACTGAGAGACTGAGTGACAGTAAGATTACTTAAATGAAGCACTAAGTTAGATATACTGGTATCTTCAGCACTTATTTGTATGATTTTTCAGGACCGTAGATTTGAGTGACTGCAAAAATAGGCAATAAGTATATACATTTTGCATAATGAGAGAAGTTTGTTAGATCATAAAGATCTGTAAACCTCACCTGGTACAGTTTTAGAGAACGGTAAATTTAATTTAGACTATGAGGAGTCAAAACAGAATTTTGGAAAAAATTTCCAGTACTATTATTGTGAAGAAGAGTTATGTAAGGGGAAAAATTCTGTGCAACATTTGTGAACGTGAACTTAAAAAATTGACTAAAATCCTGTTTTGAAGAAAGACCTGAATGTAGCAGTTTAGTGTACTCATCATGATGAAGCAAACTCCCGATATTCAAAACAGAGAAATATATCAGATAGCCACAGCTAAAGGGAAGTACAGGAAAGTGAGAACAAAAATGCTGAGAAAGAATCTGTAATCTATAATTTGTTCAAATAAATATTTTTTCCTTCTATAATTGTTACTCTGTCTGCAAGTGCTAGCTTTGTTTCTAAGACTGAAATATTAGCAGCTCTGGGTGTTAATTTACAACTACTGAGATCATGTTTGGTTTCTTTCTGATTTATTTATCACAATAGTTAAATTATTGAATGTAATTGATGGGACTAAAATGGAATTGTATAGTCTGTCTCACCAAAATACACTCTCTTTGTAATAAAATTAAGAACAAACTTTTTATTTTTTTCAGTATACAGAGATCTGTAAGGTAAAGGTATAAGTAGCCTTGTTAATAAGGGGGTTTCTGTCTTGGAATAGATGTTAGGGTACTACAGGAATGAGTTCAATTTTTTTTTTTTTACTTGATCATCTGACCCTCTTACCCAACTTTCAGTTCAGGAGAGCTCAGCTCCATGATAACTCCCTCGCATACCTCACAGTCTTGCTGTATGTCATCAATACTTGGTTTCATAAGTTCTGCAACACAAGAAAAAAAAAATCACAATGAATTGGTTTACAACAGTACCAACTAAGAAAATCTGTAGAGAAGCTAAGAATTTAGTCATTGCAGGTTTTCATATAAAATAATAATGTATTTTTCATTTTTATGCTAATATTAACCTCACTACTTTTCTTATTTTTCTCATTAGTTTTGTAAGCTTACAAAGAAAACTTTGTTGAGGCTGCACTCATATTTTCCCTGCTTTCAAAATCATGCTGAATAGAAAATGGGGCTTTAAAAGAAAGGCTATTGAGTGTGCACTTTGTCCAAACAGCAGGATTATTCCTGCTGCTGCATACTCTATACTTCAAAATGAGTGATCTAAATGTATACAAATATATTTATTAATTTTTAATGTAATGTAAATGATAGGCAATATTGATGTATTGTATTTTGCCTACAGGGTGTCCCTCTTTTGCAAGCAGAAAATTAAATCTGTTCTCATTATTTGTTGTGTTTCAGTCTTAAGGCCTAGCTGTCACATAAAAACATGTCCAGTCTGAACTGATTGGTTTGTTTTGTTTTTTTTTTTAAATAACTTGTTGATTCTCAAAGAGGAAAAAGACAAAATCCTCTATGTTATTCAACACATAATTTACATCACTGTCAAAGTAAAGTGGAAATTCTGATGTGAAGATCAGGTCCTCCTATTCAAAAGCTCTTACTCCCACAGTCTCTGTTTTAAAAGATCTAATACGTACATTTGAAGCACTGATCTGGTGCACTTCTTTGTGTAAGGGACATTTTGAGCATTGTGTTCATGTGTAAACACCAGATACAACAAAGCAGCTTCCAAGAAGACTTTCCCAGGGTCACTGAGTGTCTTTGTGTCTTTGAGTCACTGAAATAAAGAAATGTTAGTTATCTAGTTTGTCCTTTTGTCCTGGTCCTGTAACATACAGACATGTTGGGAGTCTCAAAGGGTTTCAAAACATGCCATGCCTTGTGTGTAAGCTGTGCACCTGGATGTCCTCTGTCTCAAAATGCCGGTGTGGGAAGAGGTAGTGCCCCTGCTCTGTCTGGACGGGAACCAGGAGAGTAGCACACCTCATCCCTTCAAGCTACAAAGTACTCTCTGAGTAACAATAAAAATGTTGTACTGTTTACCATAACAGACAACTGAGACTTTCTTTAACCCTACTTGTGTTCTAGAAAAATTCTACAGTATTCCCTCTTAATAAAACCATGACTTGCTTCATTCCTTCATATTCACTTTCCACAATTGTTAAAGGCATTATACAGCACATGGGCCGAAAATTCAGAGGTTTTCATAGCCTGAACAGAAACTGAAAATTCTATAGAAGATCTCCATGACTTCGAGTAATTTTCAGACTTTTCAGTTACTTTTAGTCCAGAAGATTGTTGCTACAATCGGATTGCCAAGACACTAAGGCAAACATATTAGAAGTTACTGAAGAGGAACATTTCTAATAAAAAATACTAGAAGCTAAAGAATCCCATGAGAAGCTGCATCTTAGAAATTGAATGCAGAGTATTGGAGAGAGTGTAACACAAAATCAGCATTCTGAACCTACATATATTTTCATTAACAGTCACAGCAAATTCAAATACACTACTGCTTTCTTGTGGGAAAAAAAAATTAGGGTGAAAAAAAAAAGAAATTTGAGTTCTTTCAACACAAAGAAATGATACTTCTTCCTCAGTTTTCATAGGTGGCACTAATTATTTGGGTTCGTGTTTTAGATATACAAGTCTTTCTTATGTTTGATCAATGAAGAAATTTGAATTTAAATCCTGGTGTTCATTTTTACAATATTTGCACAACTTCAGTTTTTGTAAAATATTCTTTTCTAACCCCAAAATGTTGGAAGACAATCTTTCTTCAATGAAATTATCTGACCTAACAATAATTTTATGACTAGTATTCATATTGATAAAATATATGAGAGTGAATTTCCAATTAATATAAATGTAAATTTCAGTTCATAAATGTAACATAATACATGACTCTATGCTTGAGAACCTTCTAATTGAACAAAAAAAAGAAAATACAGGATTTACAAGGTATTCTCAGGCTAACAATAGTTCAGGTGGCAATCTCAACAGACTTCTTCAGAACACATAAACAGATGTAATGAAATCTTGATTTCCTTGCCCAGTTGCTCTAACAAATATAATGTTTTCCTGTTCTTGAAACAAACAAAAAAATTTGTTTCTTTAGTATTTGGAACCAGACTTTAAATCTGGGCATGCTTGATGTGGCAGAAATCAGAAGGAGGTGTATGTACATCACAGTTACAAATATAATAGGCAAGTGCTCTGTTATTTTTCTCTATTTCCTCTGGAACTGTAAAGGAATTTTTAGGCTCCACTTCTTTTCATTGTTCCTGCAAATTACTTCTGTCTCCACTGTTCTTTCATTTTCACAACTCATAGAGAAGAAAAATCTCCAACATTTTAGGACATATTAACCCATAAACATCAGTAAATCATGTTCTTTACTTTAAACATTTTTGTCTTGCGTTCTTAAATCAGTATCATTAGCCTTCCAGCGCAGTAATAATTAAATACCTCTCTTCAGATTCATCAGTCCTTGGAGACAAAATCCAGTTCAGCTTTGGAGAGGCTCAAAGTGGAACATGATGTATTCACAGTGTTCCCAATCTTTGCTGTGCCATCTTTGGGAATAAATCCATAGTGTAAAAGTTTTACAAGAGCAATCATGCTATAAAATAGTGTAATGATAGTTCTTGTAATTGATCATGACTTACTGTAATTTCCGTAGAGATCTTCAGAATTTTCCTGATTTGACTTGGTGGAAAACAAGTGAATAGGCACAAATTGATAGGCCCATAGGCCCCATCTATAAGATGCCACAAGAAATATTCTTTAGGAGCATTTTTTTCAATTACTTTTGTTGTTCTCGAAGGATTTCTATAGGTTCCTATGCAACTAATTAAAGTAAACTGAGAAGGAAGGACTCTGTCTGTTGGACTTCCACCTTATATAGTATCCTGCTCAAACCAAAATGAATGTCTTTAATTGTTTTGCACTTTATAAGAAAGAAACAACAAGAAAATGAGCTACTGCTTAAGTCAATTGCTCTTTTGTTTCATCTTGGTCAGAAGCCGGACAGTTCTCAGTCCCTGATACTCTGTGGCTCTGTGCAAACCAGATGTTATCTTTTGACTCAGGAAGAAGCACGCTAGGTTTAAAATTACTCATGCATTGCAGAGTTTCCAATCAGAATATGTATCTTATAACCCTGTATTTTTATATATGTGCTAAAGCATTAACAACTAGCAGCCTGATACTAGGTTTTTCAAATGGTATTACAGTATATACAGATGCCATAAAATTTTCTCTCCTTCCATGAGAAAACTATCACTCTGTGATTCATTGCAGATTCAGAAGAGAAGTATAAACATGTGGGAGTACAGGAAGGGTGCAACCCACAGCCTTTCCAGATCACATAATGAAATTAACTTCTGAAGGATGTCATACGTCAGAGAATTATATATATATATATATAAAAGTGACACTTGAAAGCAGAAATTAGCTATTAAACTAGGTCTGAAAATGTTTTTGCCTATGGATCATCATTTTATAAAGGAAAGGGATGTATAGAGACCTTTATACATCATTTTAGCTTCATTGCTCAGCACCAGATTCTTAAAGAAGCAATGAGTTGCATTCGTCATTCCCATTTCAGACACCTAAAAGCTGTACAGCTGAGCTGAATAACTCCTTTAACCTTCAGTGGAAAGAGAGGCTTTCAGAATTAAATAGCTTGGGGTTTTTTAGGTGCCTGTGTCTCTTTACTAATAACAGAGGAATTGCAAAAGGAATTATTTAGGTTTATACTTTCAGACAATGAAGTTACTGCCAGTGTATCCCACAGAGTGACAACTTAGTGCTTTGCTTTGCCAGGCTGCCAATCAGCTGATCAGTGGCACTTACAAGGATTAGGTTTAAAAATTCTTTCCTTCTTAAGTACTAGCTTTACTAACTAGTAGAGGAAAAGATAACCATACTTTCATTCTTATCTGAATTATCCTTAAAAAAACAGAATTATCCTAAATGGAATGTGAACCTCAAAAGAGATGTTACTACTGCAAAATGGTAAACCCAGAATATGTAGCTGGATTTTAAAATGTACAGCAAGCATTTTGTAATCCTTAAACCAGAGGATTTCTTGACAAGACTAGCAATAAAATAAGGTAATACAAGCACATGGAACAGGAAACAGCCCAGGAAACACAGAATTTGAAATAAACTCTCAGCAATTCAAATAAATACAAATTTACCTTGTAAATAAAAATAAGATTGTGATGTTACTTATGTTGAAAACAGAATAATAATAATGAATCTTGGAAGACAGTTCTGCTTCTTGTAGCTGAATTCAGAGGCAGTTTGCCTTTGAATTCAATGAAAGTACACTCAAAGGCCCAGATGATATTTTCTCCACTGATGAAATATTTTGTTCATATATTGCTCTTTTCAGTAAATCCTGGTATTTTGAAGAAGATTTGCTTTTCAAGAACTTTAACAAATAGCATAATAAAACTTGTCATTAAATACCCAAGTTTATTTATTTGTTTATGTTTGTGATGGGGGATCCTGTTTAATAATTTTATAGAATACACCAAATAAATGTGACAAATTTGTTTATGTTCTTTCAGAATAAGAAGAGAAAACAATTTCTATCACACAGTGTTCTCTCAAATATTGTCTTTAATTTTTTTTCACTAATCTCATTCAAAAACATAACTGACATACTTAGTCACTAGTATTGCTTTTCACAAGTTGCAAGAGTTGAAAAGGATGATGTCTTTCTGAGGAGAGAAATCCTGTCCAAGTGAAAATTTTGCAGAACTACATGCATCTTTGCCTTCTTCCGTGGGATAAAATGTGGTATCATTAGCTGGCTTTTGCCTGTAGCATATCCAAAAAGAAAACCTTTCTATCATTGAAAAAAACCCACAGTGTATTTAGAGAATATGATTTTGAGCTATTGCTTATTGTTCTTTCTGTGTTTATGAGGAAATATAAAAGAAACTGTACCTTGAGCTAACCTGGATAATCATTGACGGACAGAACTTCACTATGGGGCTCCACACAAAGTTTTCATCAAGTATCTCTAAACTGTTTGTGTCTATTTCTTTGAGATATGTGTGGTTTGAAGGTTTTAGAGGAAGATGGTATTTGTTGATAATTTGAAGTTATAATTTACCTGAAGTAAAAATATCTTCATTTAATGCAATATGAACCACACCCTTTGGAGCCATTTTAAACAGGTGTTTTAACTGCTTTGGATCTTTCACCATATCAAGTCATTCTGATTTTTAGTGCAAAGATTTCTTGTTAAGAACTGGTTTTGTCTTTGACTATTTTTTTTTTTTTAACTGGTTTCGCCTACTGATTTAATTAAGTCTTTGCTTCTCTGTTGATTCCTTTATGTTGGCTGAGACCTTTATTACTCTTTTTGCATATTGATGATCCCTCGTCCATATCACTCATATGTAAGTTAAGTAGATCATGGAATCATAGCATCATATAGTCATTTAGATTGGAAGAGACCTTTAAGATCATCGAGTCCAACCATTAACCTAACACTGCCAAGTCCACCACTAAACCATGTCCCTAAGCACCACGTCTACACATCTTTTAAATACCTCCAGGAATGGTGACTCCACCACTTCCCTGGGCAGCCTGTTACAATGCGTGATAATCCTTTCACTGAAAAAATTTTTCCTAAGATCCAATCTAAACCTCCCCTGGCGCAACTTGAGGCCATTTCCTCTCTTCCTATCACTTGTTACTTGGGAGAAGAGATCGACCCCCACCTCTCTACAACCTCCTTTCAGGTAGTTGTGAGAGCAATAAGGTTTCCCCTCAGCCTGCTTTTCTCCAGACTAAACAACCCCTGTTCCCTCAGCCAATCCCCGTAAGACTTGTGCTCAAGACCCTTCACCAGCTTTGCTGCCCTTCTCTGTACATGTTTCAGAATCTCAATGTCTGTATTGTGGTGAGAGGTCCAAAACTGAACACAGTATTCGAGGTGGGTCCTCACCAGTGCCGAGTACAGGGGACAATCACTTCCCCAGTCCTGCTTACCACACTATTCCTGATACATGCCAGGAAAATGTTGGTCTTCTTGGCCACCTGGGCACACTTCTGGCTCATATCTAGCCAACTGTCAACCAACACCCCCAGGTCCTTTTCTGCTAGGCAGCTTTCCAGCCACTATTCCCCAAGCTTGTAGATGATTGCAAGTATTTGAATTAGAAAAAAAATCTTAATTATGAATTCATTAAAAATTTATTTTTCATCTGGTATTATTGTTATGTTTAATTCCAGTTGTCCAGAAAACAAGAATACAGGCTGCTATATATATACATATACCTGCATATATATGTATAAAACATAGTGTTGTACGCAAACACACTAAATTTTTCTTTTGGACATACTTTCACAGTAAAAAGAGGTCTTGAAGAATCTCTTAAAAAAATACTTTTTTTGTCTAATCCATTATGCAGGCAAAACCCTTCAGTACCATCTGAATCCTTCCTTCCCGTATTTTTGACACTCTGCTCTTTCACCAATGCCGACAGCGTAGACAGAGTGCAGACCCCCGGCCTCCTAACACCCTGCCCTCTGACTGATGTTGGCAGGATGCTGCCCACCTTATCCACGAACATTATGATTCTTTCAAATCACACTGCCATTGGTGGAGCCAAGGGGTGGTGTGACTCTTACCCACATTCAAAAGGTGTTTGCACGATTGGCTGCTGCTGCCAGATGATCCAGATAAAAAGTGTCCCCGCCGGTCCACTGGAGCTATGGCATGACTTATAATCCTATGTTTGCTATTGGTGATTGGGTGAGTCACCATATGGGCAGGTCATTGCTCATCTTTCTTACTGCCTCAACAAAGCTTTGTTTTATATTCTGTTGTCAGACTCCATTACTGTTCAGACCACAATTCTTCACTCCCACAATCGTATGCTGGTATTACCTACAGGAATATTAGTGACTGGCAGAGCCATGCATGGTGACAAAGTCAGCGATGTAAATGTGAGCTACTTGCTTGAACATCTGCCAGAGCTTGATATTTATAACAGAACTAACTGGAAAGCTGTTGCTCAGGAGTCTGAGACTCACAGAAATTGTCTCTGTAAAGGGAGATGCTGATAGAAGCGGTTCTGCATAAGCTGGAATTTGCTCATTACATCTGCTTATACCCTAAGATGTAACAATCTGTTACAAAACTGAAGGTTCTGTGTTCCTTTGATGTCATGGAAATCCTATTAGCGGTGAAATTATATCTTACCTTTTTTTACATAGACTAATTCAAGAATACAAGTAAGATCAGTTTCAACAGGACGCTGCAATTAAGGACTTGAGGGAATCTTTAGAAGTTCACACTTCTGTTTGCCTTAATGATATTTTGCAATAAGAGTTGAAAATTACTACCATATGATACTGTTGCACAAAGTTGTTTCTTATTAAATAGAGGTTAAACATACATTGTGCCTGCAGTTTCAGTTGGCATGGTTATAGGTATGTTCTGGGTAATTATTACAAAAATCACTAAAATTGTTTATTCTCGAGGGGAAAAAAAAGAAAAAAACAAGCATTCATGACTATGCGTTCACTAAAGCTGATCCTCAGCATTTGGTGTTTTCAAGCAGCCTTATGTGTCAATACTAAAAATGCATTCTATGCTGATTAGTATCATTGTACACCCCAGAGCAAACAATGCAATTCATTCATTCCCTGGATTGTATCTCACACTAGTATCTTTGAAATCATTTAGAATTTTTTACACTTTAATTTTTATTTAATGAAATTGACCAAATGAAACTTTAATATAATCAACAGGATGAAGCACTAATAAAATTGGAAAAACTATTAGAACAACATGACATATGATAATCTGAGGCATTGCATTTATCAGCTGGACCTAATTCTGTCACAGAAACATTCTTCCTGATCTGTGAAACAATTTGTTCCATGATCCTGTTGTTTTTCAAGTTCGCTTAATACATTTGCATGACCACATCTTCCCTCCCCCTTTTCCTGACTATAAAATGGTGAAATCACTTTCATTTGATGCCTCAACAGCTATCTACATTACCTAACTTAAAAAAGATCATTAATTTTGAAAAGTTCTGTCCTGGTTAGGACAGAAATCAAAGACTGAAAAGACTGAGAAGTTTATTTTCATGTTTTTCTAGTGTGGATTAAGTCAGCAATTCCCAAGACTGCAGAAGACACTGATTTTGAAACATTTACAACCCAAGAACATTTCAAAGAACATCAGTGTCTCTAAGGATGACATATTAGCTCCTTCAAATTTCGTAATATTGACATGAGTGGGAATTAAATCATGTATTTGTAGTTCATGAAAATTTTGAGTTCAAGCATGCAAAATACAGGAAATTATTTCCAAAAACATACATACCTAACTTTTGTTATGGACACAGTAGTTCACAATAACTGGTCATTTTCTAAGACAAATGACTGCTACCCTAGTATTGAAAATAGTAATGATAGTATTTTTAAACTGCTAAGAAGGCACAAATGTGACTTTATGTTATATTTTTGCCATGATTATGTGAGAGTGTGGTCTATACCTGCGTGCATCAGAATTTTGGAAGTCACTTGTTTTTCTCAAAAATTATTGTTTATTAAACTAGTTTGAAGATACGCCTGAGGAGTTTTATTCTTAATTACACAGACATATGCACATACTCAGTTTTATAACAATATAGGATGTGAAACCTTATGTCAGAGTCTTTCCTATATCTTAGCTACTTTGACTCTGTTCCCTTACATTAGACATTTCTCACTGAAATCCCTTAACTGTGTTTGGTAGGAATCATGTTATTTCTCAAACTATCTACTTTTCTTGTATGCATTTGAGAATACAGCTGAATAAAGATTCATTAAAATGCTTGATTTACTGAACACTGTGTAAAAACCCTCCCTCAAGAATTTTCTATGCAGTTATAAGTAATCTTGATTGATAACAGAAAACAGTGATTATCTTTACACTGCAAAGGAGCACTGACATATCTTTTGCATGTAGTTTCCTGAGTCTTATTTGTATATCAAAATTATCCTTTGTTGTTTTATTCATTTTCCTATGGTAGGCAAATGCTTCTGATTTAAACAAAGAAGCAGAAAGGCTTACTGTACAGAAATGTCATACCAGGCTTAAAGCTCTTTTCTCAGTAGAGTCCTAAACATTCACAATTACATCTTTGTTATGCATAAGATAAAATCTGTGGTTTATAAGATCAAAACAATTATCACTTAGTCTGGCTGTGCTCATCCTTTTTTTCATTTCCATGAAAAATATCAAAATTAAATATTGCCCTTTTCAAAATTGAAATTGGTCATGTTTGCTTTTGGATATGTTATGCAAACATATTTCTCTCCTTGAGATTATTGTGGTATATGTCAGCTATTTCCCTCAAGACTACTCTGAAACATAAGTTCTATTTCAAGGGATTGTTTTTCAAAGTTCTGGATCATCCTTCTCATTTATAACCATAACCACCAGCAATCCCAGTAGGACCTTTCATAATAATTGAGTAATTCTGCAATGGTTTGTGCTTCCCCCAGCTGAAACACTAACCCATAACAGTCTTTAAGTTTCTGTTCAAACATTATAAAGAAGTAAATGTAAGAATAAAATAGAAATTGATTTCAAATTCATTCATGATGACATGAATTTGAAGTATGTTTGCCTGTACATATAATAGGATGTGAAATAACAGCATATTTTTACCATGCTTATTCTACTAGTTCTTTATCCTCTTTTCCTAGGTTTACTCTATTATTTCTTTACTACTTTTCTATGGAAAAATTCTTATAGTCTTTATTATTGATCCAGTACCAGACTTATATATTCAGTGGCTATGGCATGCTTGATATTCCATTTTCACCTGTACAAGTGTGGGTTTTTCTTTTAGCACAACTTCATAGTAAAGAAATTGTAATATTCTTGAGAACCTTCTTTGTCTTCATGCTCTATTTTTTTATGAAAGATTTGCTGCAGTGCATCTGTTATGATTTGCTCCAGCTGTTGATCCATTTTACCTTTTTGAACTGAAGCCTTAAAAAGGTGTTTGCCCATATTGAAACCTCAGTAAAAGCAGCTTAATTGGCTTGTATGGCATTTTCTGTCCTCATCTAGGACTCTGTTAATGCAAATCGCAGTCAACAAGTGTCTGTAAAGGATTGTTACATGAAGGACTGCTACTGAGATGGATGGCTTAGCTGTCAAGGCTTGATTGTTCCTTAGGTCCAAGCAAGCGCCTAGATAATTAAAATATAAACTTGTTTCCTGAGAAATGAAGTTATTTTTCAAATCTCTGAAATAGTTTCAGTCAATTTTTTTTCCTCTTTTATTTGAAAGTCACCTTGGTGTCCTACGAGCCTTCTCTTAGGACTGGATCTGGCCTGGACTGCAGGGCAGGTGACCTCTGCAGTGCCTGTGGCCCCAGCTGCAGTCTGCCTGTAGGTTAAGATGAGAGCTGGGTGACAGCCATGAAAGGAGGCAGCTGCCCTGTAGGAACCAGGGAGTTACAAAGCAGCTTCAGAAACAACTGCATCAGCTTATCAAGCAACATAAAACAAACATGAAAATTCATAAGAGGGGCTAGAGACCTTGGAGTGGAAAGAGAAGCAAACAAAATGAGATTGGGCACTACCAGACGTTTCCCCATTGCCCCTGCACCCTCTGTGCAGATGTGAGTGCTTCCTCCCTGGTGGACATCATCAGCGAATGGACTGGTGGTACCAAGTGCAACAAGCAGGGACCCACACCTCGAGTGTGTGTATGTGAGCTCCTGGGGCAACTTCTCACCAGTGCATGGATTAGCAGGCTGCAGGAAGGTCCATGGGTAGGCAGAACACCAGAGTACCCCCACAGGTACACAGCACCCCAGAACACACACAGGAGGTGTGCGTACACAGTGAACCTGCCCTCTCAGGAGAGGGGGGGTGTGCCAGTAACCTGCAGGGGCCAGGAAGTGAATATAACTGTGTGAATGTGGATGTGTGGGAAGAGAAATATTTGGGATTAATTCCTCAATGGTGCTTAGAGATTTTTAGGTCTATAGTAGCATTTTGTAAATGTCTTATTGCGATTTACCTTTTGTATTGTTGATACTGATTCTGAATGTATAGTTCACTGATTGCTGGTTAATTACATGTGATTAATAAGTCAGCAAACTGTTATCCCCTCTTCAGTGCTTTCCTCCCATCTGAAGCAACTTCTTCTCCTTTCTTTCACATCCAGTCCTCTGCCATCTCAGGTCCTTCCAGGTTGTGATTCCCTGGCTTTCCTCCAGCCTGCTGAGCCAGGTGACAAGATTTTGTCATTGCCTGCTGTTTTCTCTGCATACACTCCCCATGGCTGTCACAAAAGAAGTTGTTCCTCTCAGCACGAGGTACTTAATCCCACCAAACGGGCCAATGGCATGATATCAAAGTCCTTCATGTTTCACCTGTGCATGCCAATCCCTCTGTCGTGATCACCAGGCACCATTAGCTTGGTGGTATCCATGATCTCTCTTACAACAAACTAAATTGATTCATGCCCCAGAGTTGTCATTATGATAATTTCTTAAGTGAAAAACAGTAAGTTAAGACAGCTCAAAGTTGTACTCAGAGCAGCAACAGGTTCAGAAAACTTATCAGTAGTATGAGGGAAAGTGTGTTCTGTCACTATTGGAGGTGCTTTAAGGCTCTGGATGGGCAGGACTTGTCAATCTACCCATTCCTGGACGGGCAGGATTGTCAATCCACCTGTTCCTAAATGAGCAGGAACTATCTGGGAATGTAAAAATACTCATCAGTGCAAATCATTTTCTCTGTACAGCCTTGGCCTCTCTTCCCCTCCAAATCCATTCACTCCTTCAAACAGCTCACCTCCATACCCCTTCCTCTTCATTAACTGCTTTTCACCTCTCTTGCATCCCTGCTGTGTGGTAGGACTATCTTGTTCCCAGTGAAACTTGCTCTTAATTATTTAACTGGCTTGCTCTTTGATTCTCTGTTGCTTACACATTTTAATCATGCTTAATTTACAGCAGACCAAATACCAACAAGTCTTCTATGTGTTTTTGGTCTGATGTTCTGTTTATCTAGTGTGTCCTTCAGTCCCAGATGTTTGAGGACAGATGTTGAAGCCACGAGGGGCATGACTACCTGATGAGACTCCTAAGGATGCCGGAGGTTTTAATGACAATATTTGGGTGCCTAATGGGAGCATTCATTCTCTCTGGACCATACCTGAGCTGATGTCTAGTCGCCTCAAAACCTTTACATCTAATTATAGAGTGTTTCCAGTGAGTTTAAGTCTTTAAAGGATTTAGCTGTGCTGTAAAGAGAGCAGAATGCAATGTTGATGTGATCTGAGATGAGTGCACACACTTAAAACTCAGTTTATGATGTGGACAAATGGACCCTACTTAATTCATGAAAGTTCTGATGATGAAAGCATCCTATACGCCAAGTAGACTCTTCCTGACTAAAGACAAAAACACTAAAACATGTCTACATGCCATATTCCCAACAAAAAGTTGAGTGAGAGTTAGGAATATTAACCTAGTCGGGTCTGCATTTCACTATAATTTACAACTGAGGTAAAATGGAAGTGCACATCAAACACAGATGTTTCCAAGCTGGTTTAAGAAATAGCTTAAATATTCACGGAGTGTGATTCTAATAATGGGCTCTATAGCCAGAGAAAAAAAAAAAAAAAAGAAAAAAAAAAAGAAGGCATAAAGGCACTGATAACATGACAAAAGAAATTACAGCTAGAAAGCTAGAATCCTCCTTAAGGTGAAAAGGTATATTCAGGGGTTTTATCCACATTTTGTAAATATTGACAATGAGGAATTTCTGAATCTTCCAGAATACATTTAGAAAGATGAGATAAATTAGCTACAAAAACCCCTTACATATATAATGTTCTGAACAAGGAAAACCATCCTGTGCAAAAACAAGTTCTGACATTTACCAACTGTATTATAGTAAGTTCACTAAGGGAAAGCTTATAGTTTCTTAAGAAGACTTAAGCCCATTGTTTTCTTCTTAATCATACCTGACACCCTCCCCTTCAAGACATTTCTTTAGTGCAGTGTAAATATCCCATCCAACAGAGATCAATTTATGCCGAGTTATTATTTGCATGATGGTTAAAATAACAGAAACACACAACATATTTTTTGATAATTAGCCAGGCATGTACAAGAAGAATTTAATTCTTCTTTTTTGTGTGTGTGTTTTTTAAATTAGCTTTGGTTAGCTTGAATATTTTTTTTGCCTGATTGTACATCATCACTCAAGTTTTTTTCCAAACATGGACTCCTTTTCTGTCTTGTTAATTCAATATATTTAATTGTAAGTAGTTTGCTTGTGGTGAACTAAAATTTTATTGCTTAAGCTTTTAAATATTGCTTTGAGGTGCACTTGATTCAGTAGGAACTTGGACAAAACCTCGGATTCTGCTTTTGCTAAAACATATCACAGCTCCATGGGTCAGACTGAGTCACTGAAATATTAAATTTTATGGACACAAAACCATGGAAGCGCTAACCATATATGTTCACAAGCCAAAATGTTTTTTACTGGAAATATTTCACACAAAATAAAAACTATGAATTATTTTAGCTATCTGAACTGTAATTCAAGAAGACTACTATAAATATTTCCAGTAAGTTACAGTTAACAGCTCTAGAGATACATAGTTTTTTAAAAAAAACATAAGTAAGATCTATTAAGAAAGCAGCATTACATCTAGTTTGGGGTAGTTGTCATCTTTTTTCGTACTACTGTTCATAAGAAGGAAACATTCATATAGTCCCATGTACAAAATCCCAAAATACTCATAATTTTTGTAAAATATTCAGATGCAGAATACACCTTGAGAAAGGAATCTTGACATCCTCATTCATGCAAGCCTTGGATGCCAGCTCTGGATGCCTTGCTGCAGCTCTGGGCTATCATTCTCTCCCTTTGTTCAAGATGGAACTGTGCAGAACAGGAATTTCTTCACGAAGTTCTGACCAGGAATTGACTTTCTGATCTTCTGGTACATAAACTGACTGTATCATGGGACTGACCCAAGTTCTAGTGTGTGCTCTGAGGACATCCCATTTGTCTCCAACTACAACTGATGATCAGTCTCCGTCTCCAGCTTCAGGCAAGTTTGATTTCTCTGCAGCCAACCAGTCAGCCACTTGCAGTTCTGGAATGCTGCCTTACTGACTTATTTTGTCCTTCTTTTTAGATAGAACAGTAAGAACAGAGAATCATCCCCAAATTTGCTAAAATTCTTAGAGTTCTGTTCTCTTCCGTGGGATGAAACAACACCTTGCCACAGATTTCTTAAAATTTATTCTAATATTCTTTTATTTATTCTACACATTCTAGCCATGCTAAATGACTTCCATGATGTTCACAACATTTTTAGCACTGCTACAATATTTCATACAGTCAATGTACGTAGATTTTAAACTTAACATGTTTGGTTTAGTTTAGTTCTTCTTATACATCAGATACAACTCATAAACATTAGAGATGACAGGTTTGTATGTTCTGCTTACCCTATAATAGTGTGATCTCGTGCCCTATATGCTCTAGCTAACCTCTAGCAGTACTGTTTTCATATCTAACTTCTGAAATGTAGTTCTTCAATATGCTGTCTTGAACTTTGAAAGTAATAAGGACATTCCCAGTTTCCTAATTCTCAATTCGAAGGTGGTACCTTCAGATACTGTATTTTTAACATGCTTAGCTGGAATGAATCAGACTAACAAACTAGTTAGTGGCTTAATCAGATTTTAAAAAACTCATCTGAGTATTAAAGCCATATCTACCTAAGTCTTATACTATTCTGATTCATTATGCAGACAAACTAAAAAAAAATAAATCAGTAACTCTTAAAAGATGGGAATTAAAACTCTTTCATAGCTAGAACAAGCCCTTTTTAAAGCAGTGGCACAGAACGACCATTTTTGTACAAGACCCAGTGGTAGATTTCATTGCCACACCAGGCCTTAGCATATCACAAAAGCAATTCTGTGCTGCGGAGTTCCTAAACAGGAGTCAAAGCATCTGCTGAAATTTTTCACAAGAAGAGCTTTTAAACTGATAAAGAAACACAATGGGCGATCACTTTACTCAATGATGTGCTTCTATCTAGTTGAATTACTTAGACATTGCATGCCGTACTAATGAACATATGTATGAGAAGCTGGCAGTGAGTAGACTCCATTATACCAGTTTAACCTTTTAATTCTTGAAGTGGAATTTTCTTCTGACTTCTGAGCAAATATCTAACCTGGCAGGGCACATAACAGTTCGAAACACAGAACATTTATCATTTTTAAAAAGTTAATCTTTCTAGATTTACTTACATAAATGAATCTACAGTAGGGCTGTAAATTTAGAAAATACTTCTAATAAATCAGGGACCAGCTAATCCCATGACAGTTGGTTTCTTGAGTGCCTGAACACACTAAGTACTCATTTTTTAGAAGAAACTTACTTAAAGCAACCTCATATGATAATGCAAAGGTAAAAACAACAGCTCATTTTCCTAAACTGAGTCATCTTGACAGAAAAGGTGCCTTGACTTCTTATGTAACTTCTATATTATTGTCAAACTTCTGTGGTCTATCTGGCAGATACACAGAAATATTATGGTGCACAGATCGATTATAGACAACCACACTCTGCTTGTCTTTATATGTATGTATGTATGTGTAAATCAGCAGGAACTCATGCAGTACAGAATTACACCCAGTGAAAATAAGAGAATAAGGCAGGGTCTGCTGAGGGCAATTTAAAGTAACAGTATGTAGCCTGCAGTCTCCAGGGAGGGGAAAAAAGTCTCAAAATATGACCAGGAAAAAGGGAGCAGCAGACTGGCTGATAAGCTATGTTACAATAATAACATATTCTGTGGAGAAGTGAAAGATCTTTTGTGTCTTCTAGCCAAACAGAGTAGAAATTATGAGGAATGAGTGACGAGAGGCAATGGGAGTAAGGTTTCTACAATAATAGTCATCAATGACTTTCTGTAAAAGAAGTTAAAAACACAAGGGAAGTCTGGAAAGTCTTGCCCAAAAGCACTGGGTGTGTGTATGCGTTTTGAAAGTAAATTCAAAAGAGGTTACAAATGCCATTGTGTCTGGACACAGAGATGGAAAACATCCCAAAGAACTAATTATATGAGGTTTCTTGAGAATCTTCTCTGAAGTATCATTCTTAAATAATGATGCCTTTTAAAATTCAATTCTTCACAGTTCTTCCCCTACTCTAAACACTCGGCAGCCAGAACAGGCTCTCTAAGTAGAACTGGAAAGAGAAGGAACATCTCAAAATTCTTCTTGTCTCTTCTCACAGACCTGTTTACTCCGGAACTTTCCCTAGCCTTTATTCCGCCCCTTTTGAGCAATTTTGTCCCTCAGACTCTCCTGGGAACTAACAATACTAAAGAGCAGACTGTGAATCTATCTCTGATCATCATGACAATCTCATCTCATTAGAAACAGGTTGGTGCTGAGCTGCAGTAGATCTAAGTCCCCAGTCTTTAACACAGCCGTCCTCAGGAGAAAGGACAGGGCAAGGGATAAGACCTTCACTGGAATGCTATAAGACTGACACTTTCTTCCAAAGAAATTTAGTGTAGACATTCACAATTCTAGTAAGACGCCAATGTTTTTAATGTGTAGGAACCTTGCAATACACTCTTAAAGGCCACCAATGAACCACTGAAGAAAGTGCATTTAAAATCATGTTAATGTCCCTTTATATTTAGATCTCAAACACCGGAATAATTGTTGTCCTTTCTGGAACTCCTTTAGCTGGTGTGGACAGCATAAACTGTCTTAACGGTATCTTCTGGGCAGCAACATCTATGTCATGAGCAGAGACTGGGATCTGTTCTAATAAAAACCAATCATACTAATGTATTGCTCTAATTTAATTTCATTGATTCATTTCATTAATTTAATTCATTTTATTTAATTAATTTTTAATGACATTTAATTCATTCTATTGTTGCAGGATGAATATGCAAACAATTGACTGACAAAATGATCAAGCATTAAAATTTCTCTTTTTGTGGCAATGGTTAAACATGTTATTAACTGTTGTCAGTCCTTTTCACTGAGGGGAAAAGCTACCAGAAACTGCTGCAGAGTCTGAACATAAAACATCATTGCATGCACACAGATGCCTGATTATATTATAAACAATCAAGATGGGATAGGATTGAGTGCTACAGATTTTTCTTTATGCATATTAATCATTTCAAACATCCAGCATATTAAGTAATCTGGATCTGGGGGAAAGGGAAAGGCTGGGGCGGAGGGCGGGAAGTTGAGCAGGAAGCCAGGAAAAGCTAGGAAAGGCTGGGTGGAAGCAGGAAGTTCTTACATCATAAGGCGGCTGTGAGCTTCTGGTCTGTATAAATGTACAAACGTAATTTGCAGGGAAATCGTGGTGTAATGGAACATATACAATGCAAAAACATGTCCAGGAAATCTTGCTTACAAAGGCAGCATTTCAAAGACAAAAACACGTGAGAAATTCCTCTCATCTAAACTAGACAGAAAACTAAGTTTGTCTACAGTAACACACTGACACCCATGGTAGAACTGGCCATAGCCAGTACATCTTGAATATGGCAGCTTTGTAACATGAAAAGTATGAAAGAGTTGTTATTCTTGTTGCTAACAATGAAGGACAGAATCAGAAAAAACTACCGAGTTTAAAACTTTGTGATGTTTCCTGGCAAAGTGAAGTAATCTTGTATGGTGTTCAATGGGCAGAGGTGATCTGCTTGCCTTTAAATTGAGAGCGATTATTGTGCTTTTATCAGTAAATCAATTCTGAATAAAAAACCTTCATCGATTTCTTTCTATACTTAGGACAAAGGAAAACTTCAATAACATCTGTTACTCCTCTGATACCTGTGCAAGGCAGTAATTTTAAGAGTTTTCCATGTGGCAGACCACAGTGGCAGGAGCACTGCTTTGGTTTGCGAGGGAGGGGTAGGGGGGTTGTTGGGGCTTTGGTGGAGCAAAGACAGAAAGGTTGTCCTATCTTGTCCCTCAGCTTCCAAACTTGATCTGATAACTCAATATGAAACAGAAGTATCAAAACACCCACGTACCTCAGTAATGCCACAGCTGGACTACTTCCATTTCTCTACTCGCTTAGCTGCACTAATGTAGACCGATTCTGACCATTTTTTTGTTCTTTGCTACCAGACTTATACCTTTCTTTTTTTTTCATGTCTACCCAATTTACATCACATTTTGATTGTTTCTCTTTTTCCTTCAGCATCTTATTCTAGCCCAGTCTTTGGCCAATGAATAAATGCATCCTTGCACAACGCTGCAATTACGTATATCTGTTTCTATTGGATTTATTTTATGCCACATTAAAAAAAAATTATTATAATTTGTTGTCCTTTATTAACCTTGTGTCTTTGGAGCCATTAGAAACAGGAGGTCTGAGACAAGAGACAACAGTAATTACTGATGACTGAGAAAACAGAAACCTCTGAATTCAATTCAGAGCAGAAATTAATAAGACATGAGGAATCACATAACAGCTAATAAAAATAGTGAACACACAAAGACAATAAATCAGAGATTTCTACTTACTCATTCCTTCAGAAAAATGTGAAAGTGTAAACTTGAAATCTGTTAAGAATTTTTCACTTTATACAGTTAATCTAAAGCACTCAAGTGGCTACAGAATGGTCACAAAATGGCCACACGTATCTCACAAACCAAAAAAATGGGAGATTATCAAACTGATCAATATATTACGATTGTAGAGTGAAATAGGCCTTTCATCATTCAAGACAGAAACCAACCAAAGTCTCCTGGCAATTTGAAGACATTTTTCCTATTCAGTTATGAGGCTGTTTCCAGGTTTCTTGACATTAGATATCTGCCACTTGTAGATACATTGGATGGGACTGGATTTAACATTGATTATACTTCAGTGGAAGTTATAATGAACGTTCTGCTTGCAATGTTTTATATGTTTCCCAAAATATCAAATCATTTTAAAAATATCAATAGTTATTTATTTGTATAGAGCTACTGGATCTTTGTGCTTATTTTCTCATGTTCTTTACAACAGAAGTTCTTCTTTATACTTTCCTCCTTGAGTCAGTTTTTGTGTCTCATTTCTACTTAAAATTATCCATAGATGAGTAAGACCAGTAACTCTACCTCCATTTTCGCAGTATGATGATAATACATAATAAACATTCAAGAAAACTACTCTAAAATGTCACCAAGAAGTCCAAGAGAAAGGTTCAGTGCTACAAACATGAACTGCAATGCATAGTAGTGACTACTGTAAATACATTTACTTAAATGGAATTTTTACAGTATTAGTATTTTGCCAGGTATGTAATTGGACAACCAGAAAATAAGGCTTTCCAAATTAGTAAGTTCATATGAAAATGTGTTTTTTATTACAAATTATAATAAATATGTCTAGTTTTAACATTCAAAGTCTTGCTTGGGTTGAAATTCCGTAACTCAGCTGTGGAAAATTCAACCTGACTTTTGACTTCCTGTGTTTTAACTTTGAACTCAAGTCTCAATTTATTTCTTTCTGAAAGAAAATCCTTTTCCAAAAAGTTGTGATCAGATCCCTATCATTTGTGGTAAAGAATCTGAGTAGCTTTTTTATAAAAACCCTAACCTGATTTTTTTGCTTCTTAACATAAGAAGTAAAAGTCTTTATGAATTCTAATTTAATCTAAATCTATACTCTGCACCGATGACTTCTTTTTTTTTTTCTCTTTACCTTCATTTGATTTTTCATCTTTAACTTAATGGAAAAGGAAACTTGTTTCGCATAATGGTATAGTCAACCTCTGCTGGAAGGTTACGTTGTACTATGCTATTCCCCAAATACTCATTTACAATGTTAAGTTTTCTGCCAGCTTAAGTAAATGTATTCTAATTTATTTGTACTTGACAGAATGTTTCACACTGACAGACAGCTAGTCGAGGAGCGTAAAAGTGTTGTGAAGAAAAAAGTGAGAACTTCCCTTTTTTTTCATTGCTCAGGGAGTTAAAAATGATATATACATAAATAACAAATTTGCCTTTTAGTTCAGTAAGCTGACAGGGTTTATAACTCATTTGACTTGAAATACAAGTTTCCAGATTACAACAGAGAGCTGAAAAAAATCTAAAAAAGATTTCTGTGATTACAGAAAGGCTGCAAGAAGAGAGAAGGAATATAAGTTTTTTCCTCTCCCTCTGGGAGATGGAGGAATGGAAAAACTTGAAACAAAACAAGCAAATGTCAAGCTTTCAGGCTCTGACCTCTTACGTCAGATTCCAGAGTGAAAAAAACCCTCAAGCCCTGTTAAAGGAAACCTTAAATCTCTTCTTAAATTTTTCCTCATATAAAGTACTTTGTCTGAAAGCTGTTAAAGATCTTCCATAACTGTTCACATATTTTGTCAAATTTATTTACTTGGATCCAAGATGAAGTGCAGATACACTGTGCTAAAAGTAAATAATTTTATAAAAATTTGAATACAGAGCTTTAATACAAATCAGACTGTTTATTTGACACACGGAAATATCTTTCACATGGGTATGATGAATGTCTGTATGTGTTGTGCTTGCATATTTATCACTGCTGACTTATAAAACACTTATTTAATTTAAACTTCAAACATACAATGTATCATATTCTTTCCAATCCAAAAAACAGTGTAATTTTATCTTGCAGAAGAAATCTTTGTCATTAGAGACATGACTTTTGATTATACTAGCAAAATTATTTTGAATTCACCATTGTTTGTTGTATTGAGCAATCTGTAATTATCTCCCTAATTAATTTTTAAAGTAATTAGATTTTTTCCTTCTGAGTAATACAAAACAAAAAAGCAAGTTTGAATTGCTTATTTATTCGTGAGGGGAAAAAAAAGCTAGGAAGTATGCAAAGCAACTTAAATTTAATTAATATTGTTTTAGGTGCAGATCCTGTAAACGCTGACCTAGGTAAATAATTTCATACTCTGGTTGATATGGGTAAGAATTTAGATAGGGGTCTATTTCCTGCAAACAAGAAAACTAACAATAACAGTGATTTATAACCAGAAAGTTACACTTAGGTGTGTGATGTAACTTACAACTTTTATAAATTATTTAAAATGTAAGCTAACGTAGAAAAGTATGCAGGACCTGATGAAGGACTCACTGGGGTTGAGTTACAAGGGGAGTAGGCGGAGGTGCTGTTTTTTGCTATAGCACTCAGAATAACAGAAATAAACCCAGGGCAGACTAAAAATGTACAGCTGAGGAAGGTCAGTAGCTGCAAAAAAAGCTGTGTGCCATTTCCCTGTTCAGATGTAGAAGGAAGCAATGTAGAATATCGTAAATCGAGGACAAAAATGTAAAAAGTTGGCTATGATAGATAGACAGCAATGTCACATCTCACATATCATTCCCGCAAAGCAATCAGATCGAATGAGAGAGTCAATTCTTACAAGTCCATGCTGTGTACATAAATTTCTCCTATCATGTGTAAGAAGAAGGTATGTCAGGATGGTTCTAAAACACCCACAAAATTCAAAAAGGATTCTGTTGTGAGAAGCACAGACTTAGGTAACATGGAGAAGATGGAGATAGCAGTGAAACATAAATCCAGGCTTTTGGGATAGTATCTTACTTCAGAAAGATCTTAGAACTTTTCCTGAAAGTTCTTAATTAGCAGGAGAAGGTGATGAATTTGAGTACCTTTAGAAGTATCATAGAATCATAGAATGATTAGAATTGGAAGGGACCGTAAAGATCATCTAAATACAACCCCCCTTCCACTAGACCAGGTTATTCAAAGCCCCATCCAACCTGACCTTGAACACTTCCAGGATGGGGCAACCACAATTAATCTGGGCAACCTGTTCCAGTGTCTCACCACCCTCACAGGAAAGAATTTCTTCTAATATCTAATCTAAATCTTCCCTCTTTCAGTTTAAAACTGTTACCCCTTGTCCTATTACTACAGTCCCTGATAAAGAGTCACTCCTCGTCTTTCCTGTAGATCCCCTTGAGGTACTAGAAGGCTGCTGAAAGGTCTTTATAGAGCCTTCTCTTCTCCAGGCTGAACAACCCCAACTCTCTCAGCCTGTCCTCAAAGGAGAGGTGCTCTAACCTTCTGATCATCTTTGTGGCCACCTCTGGACCTGCTCCAGCAGGTCCATGTCCTCCTTATGTTGGGGGCTCCAGACCTGAACCCAGTACTCCAGGTGGGGTCTCATGAGAGCAGAGTAGAGGGGCAGAAGCACCTCCCTTGACCTGCTGGCCACACTTTTTTTAATGCAGTCCAGGATATGGTTGGCCTTCTGGGCTGCAAGTGCACATTGCCAGCTCATGTTGAGCTTCTCATCGACCAACACCCCCAAGTCTCTCTCCTCAGGGCTGCTCTCGATCCATTCTCTGCTCAGCCTGCATCTGCGCGTGGGATTGCCCCGACCCACATGCAGGACCTTGCACTTGGCCTTATTGAACTTCATGAGGTTTGCACAGGCCCACCTCTCAAGCCTGTCCAGGTCTCTCTGGATGGCATCCCCTTCCTCCAGCATGTCAACCACACCACACAGCTTGGTGTTGTTGGCAAACTTGCTGAGGGTACACTCAATCCCACTGTCCATGTCGCTTACAAAGGTGTTAAACAGCACCAGTCCCAGAACTGACCCTTGAGGAATGCTACTCATCTCTGGTCTCCACTTGGACATCGAGCCATTGACCACAGCCCTTTGAGTGCGACCATCCTGCCAGTTCCTTATCCACCAAGTCTCCAACTTAAAGACAAGGATGTTGTGCGGGACAGTGCCAAGTAATAGTTTGGTCTTTAAAAACTCATCTAAAAGATCAGGATTGGGGCCCCATTTACAAGGCAATGTGCTGCAGTGTACCTAACTCAGTAATGTAAGTAACCCAACAGCTGGCCCAGAGGCTTGCCAGCTGGATCCATCTCTAAACCAGCTGAACCACAGAGGCGGAAACCCAAATAAGGACTTCCCTCCACTTCTCAAATATGTGGTCAATATGAAAGCAGGAGACAGTGGCACCTTGGTGCTCAGGCTTTCTCTCCTTTTCTGCAGCAGAGTCTTCCCCCATCTTGTCACTCTTCAAGTTGGAACACCATGAGACTTTGGAAAAAATTGGAACTAGGGCCAAAACAGAACAAAGGTAAACAGTTCTCTGTTCTTCTTCTGCCTGGTTAGCCAGTGTTTGTCTTGACATCATTTCTGGCAGAGGCAAGAAAAGCAAGTAACTTCTGAACAGAGATACTAAGTACCATTTTGAGATGTTTTCCGATAATACCCCAGACGTTATTAAGCTAGATACCCATTACCTGTGAAAGTTTGAAGCATATTTCAGGAAACATGTGGAGCATTAGGAGTGTTCCAGGAAAATGTTAACTGAGATGCCATTACCTAACCTGGACCCATATTAAGACTCTAACTGCCAACGAGCTAAGCTATGATGTGAAGCTCCAAAGCCTCACGCTCACACTCACACAGCTTTGGCAGTTAAATCTTGCTTTTAACAAAATTGGGCTGTTTTGTTAGGCTAAAATTGTAAGAAGCACTGGTTTTATTCCTGTTCCCTTGGGAGCAGGTTAAAGATTTACACTGGAGCCCACCAGAGGAGGGATCATTTACCCATCTACTAAACAGCTCTATAGAGTGCAGAGAATTAGAGTGTTTCCTTCTCCTTTCCTAACCCATTCAGAACCTTAACACTTATGGAAGAGTTTAGACCACCCTGATCTAAAAGTTCAAAACAGATAACTTGACATGTTTTGCAAAAGATAAGTTTTTTGGGGTTTTTTCCAACATGCAAGAAGTGTGGGCCAGAAGTCTTGGCTTTTGTGGCTGACAAACCTCTTTGTCGTGTCCAAAATGTGTAGTTAATAATATAAGCTTCCACTGATTTAAAATTATATCCCTACATTATAAGACAAGGATAAACTTATCTCCTTTCAGTCTACCCCAAACTTCTTTGGGCTATTGTATGTGTCTCACTATAGTAAGCAGAAGTTTTCAAAACAGCAATCCAGCCTCCAGAGATGCACAGTACTTCAAAGCAGAGTCTTCAACCCAGCTGCAGAAGAGGTATCCAGAACTGGAACAGGGACTTCCAGAGAAAGTCAGTGTGACAGGATATGGTCCCAGCACACCAGCTGCCCTAATCATTACTAAGGGAGTTTATGTTTTGTTTAGTCAATATTACACCAGGAAGAGTTTAAGAGAACGCTTTGAAAGAGGTGTTAACATTTGTAAAAATGTTTTCTGTTTCCTGCGTTATATAAGTAACTGTCGTGGCAAATCTGCAAATGATCTTCTACCCTGCTTAGGAACCAAAAAATACAGCAGATGGTTGACTATTTCAGCCATCCCCTAGTAGTTTAACTCCTCTTTAATTACACCAGACAGTTAATTTACTTTAAAAAAACTGGGGTCAAGCCCAAACTAAATCATCACGTACAAAAATCAAAGGCTGAAAAGTATGACTGGAACAGATGGCACTGAAGGCATGATGGTTTGAGAACAGACAAAGAGTTATTGGTTTAATATAAATGAACACTGAAAAACACCCAGAAAATTTTGCAAGAATATGAATGGAGTTAAGGATATTATTATGAGTTAGTTAAAAGTCAAAAAGTACCTGTGACATAATAGAACTAAAGGTGGAAATTACTTTTTAAAAATTAAACAAGGGCTTTATTTTGGTGCTTTTCTGTATTTCAGTTTGTAGGGTACCTTATAAAAATGCTAAATTAAACTCATACTGCAGCTTTCATGACGTTTCATTTTGCCAACAACGTTGTGATTCCATATGTGTTGGCAACTGTGTATTTTTCCTTGCCTAGTTCAGGAACATTACCACATCTTTTTTTTCTTTACCCTGCCCAACTGTCTCCCCTCCTCCTTCTTCCATCCTGAAAATAACAAATAATTCAATACTGAAGGGTTTTTTCTATATGGGGGAATGTAATACAATATGCTAGTTGTGTTTCAGTAAAATATAACAACCACATTTTCTTCATCCCTGAGGAATCTTCCCATCACATGCCATAATCTCAGTCCTGTAATCTCTTCCCAGAAGCTTCCCTGGGACTTCCACATGTAGAAACTTGCACCATCGTACATGAAAGACTTTACGCTCAAACAACCTCCGAGTAGAGTATGGTGTCAACATTCACAGTATTGTTCCAAACATAACTGCCTCACTGCAATCTGCTGTTAACATTCAACAGAGGGTTTCCTGTGGGCTGAAATTTGGCATGCAGTATCTCAATTTAGGAGCACATTTTAGAAATGTGAGTATTGACAGAATCATTTGGGTAGCCAAGAGTAAACCAGATTAACAAATCAGTTTTATAGATGATACTTGTACAAAACTCAATTGGTGCAAAAAAATGTGTAGTGAAGTAGATGCTCAGTGTTTCCAAGAAGAAAAACTAAAAATAATGAAAGAAATAAGCAAATCTCCAATGTGCTTTTGCTTTTCAAAATCCCAGCTTGGATTTGAAAAGCTAGGTTCTAGTTTGTTTCTGTTGCCAGGGAAAATAAAAGAGAAAGTTAAACATCTTCTGATGCTCTTCCTGGCCTACCTTGATTTGCTTTGTTATATGTAACACCTTCTAGTTCTTTACTGTATGGGTAGGTATGCACGACAGATGTGCAAAAGCTATTGCTGAAGTACTTAACTGCTGTCCTTCACAACAAAACCAGTGAGTGATCAAAAGATACTTCAAAACTTGTTACTTGTTTTGTCCTAAAGAAGGTAGTTTTTCACTTACAGAATTTCTGAATTCTCCTCCGCCAGACCCTCTTGCTTAAGCATGACTTTACTTACACTACTGTGTAAAGGCATAGAGACTCCTCACCTCTCAAAGTGTTTCTGAAGTCACTATCCAAGAGTAGGTGAAAGTGGATTATGTCCTTTGGAATATGGCACATGGCGTAGATGGAGCAATATATTTGTAACTTTTGGGCTAAATAACTCTCCCGTGATCTGTAAATTTATTTTACTCTCAGAATAAAACCTAAAAGTTGCTGTTATGTCTTCAGTAATTATCCTCACACAGCAAGATACCCTTTTTATGAACTATGCCTAACTGGCTTAATGCTGGTATTTATGATGCAAACAGGCCACAATGTTCAATTTCTTTTCAAACTTGTATAAACTAATTTAGTTATTTTTGCAGATCTTACTAATTGTATTTAAGGCAAAGTAATCAATGCCTATGTGCTATGTGACAGGTTTGGTCAGTCATGCCTGGCCATCCTGTGCCCCAGGTTATTCGGATCAGAGGACCTGTTGAAGCAGGGCACATCTGATTTCTAGCCTGCACAGCTTGATTTTACTCCCATGGAAACTCAGTTATGATAAAGAAGGGCAAGACCATGCACCTCAACCTTAACTTGACATACAGTGGGGTCACAGATAAGCCATATGCTCACCTCGGGAACTGGGAGGCACACCTGGGGTCCCACAGTGCATAGGACTATTACAGACTACATAAATTGGTTGGCACATCAGTCAGATTTATTTCTTCACTGACATTTTTATTTCTTTATTTCAGCTTTTGTCAGAAACATATCCTTCAACAATGCAGGCATTTTGATGTCACAGTTTGCAACAGAGTTAAAAGCAATTTAAAAAGAAAGAAATGGCAGAACTGGAAATGTTATTGCTCTTCCTGCCATTTAATTTCTAAATTTATGCAGTTAAACCACAAACTCATTTTTTGCTATTAATCTTGGCCATTTGTTCATTTGAAAAATGTGACATATGGTTTGACACATATGGTTATTTCTATGTTAGCGAAAGCAGATCCCCTTGCAAGAGAGACGCGGCAGGGAAAAGAAATCTGTGCAATGGTGGAGGTGTTTATAGGAAGACTTATGTTTCCTTTAGTAGCTCCTAGTCTATCACATCAGGCATGCACTTCTACTTGCATTTACTCAAGGAAAGGTGCATCAATTCATTATTAAGACCATGCATGGACATATTCCACTACTATATTCTAAATATTTTCACATGTGATACAGCCCAGGTGGGAAAAATATTGGGTTTTGAATACTGAATTACAAAATAGTTGGCTAAAGATCCCTTCAGTTCTACTGACACAAGTAGCTGTTTATAATGTATCAGGATAGAAACTATCAGAAATATTTTAATTTTTTCTTGCACAAATAATGCAATTTTCATCATTAAACATTTTATAAATGGGATATGTTTGGGGGTTTTTTTCAGTGGTATAACTTTTCAAAATGAATTTTTTTATCTGTAGGCCTAAAATTGAGTTTAAAATGATAAAACTGGAATTAAGAGCTTCAGTATGACCAAAATGATTTGATAGACCTGGACCTTTTTGGATTTTAACTTGCTTTGAAGGACTTTTAAAATGTTTCTGGTTTGATTTGGAACAAGAAAAGACATTAAAATCACAGGAATTTTTGTGAAATGGTATTGTGGTTTAACCCGGCAAGCAGCAAAATACTACACAGCCGTTCGCTGACTCCCCCCCCAGGGGGATAGGGGAGACAATTGGAAAAAAAAGGTAAAACTCATGGGTGGAGACAATGACAGTTTAATAGGACAGAAGAGGAAGGAATAATAATAATAAATAGTAATAGTAATAATAACAAAAATAATAATAATAGCAAATTATGCACAGTGCAATTGCTTGCCACCTGCTGACTGATGCCCAGCCAGTCCCCAGGTAGCAGCAGCTGCTCCCTGGCCAACTCCCCCCAATTTATATGCTGAATATGACATCATAAGGTACGGAATATCCCCTTGGCCAGTTTCGGTCAGCTGTGCTGGCTGTGTTCCCTCCCAGCTTTTTGTGCACCTCCAGCCTACTTGCTGGCAGGACATGAGAAGTTGAAAAGTCCTTGACCTAATATAAGCACTGCCTAACAACAACTAAAACATCAGTGTGTTATCAACATTATTCTCATACAAAATCCAAAACACAGCACTGTACCAGCTACTAGAAAGAAAATTAACTCTATCCCAGCTGAAACTAGGACAAATGGAAAATACGGTTCTTGACCAGTCTACTCCAATTCCTCTTCATCTAAAAGCTGTTATTTTTTAAATGGAAGTTCTATTAAGTTTCTTTGTCCCATAAGTGTCTTCAATGACCTCATATTTTTCTTCAGAATATTCTTGATCTCTGCCACAGCCATCCAGGCCCGGCTTTGGGTTTTATTGAGGCTGCCTGCCTCTTCAAAGGTCATACAAATGGAGCTGTCTCTGTTTGCCAGATGAGGTTACAGTGCTAGGCAAAAGAAAAAGCAGAATAAGAGGCAATCTGGCTTCCACCCACTTTTTGTACAGTCTTAACTACTGAAGCCACTTCATCTTTCAGTGATGAGGCAAAGGAGAAATTTACTTTGTTTCCCTACTTGTCACAGACTTGCAGTGACGTTTTGGAAGAGGGGAAAGAAAAAATATTCATGGGAGAAAGAGAAGAAGCAACTGAAACGAAAGAAGGAAAGGAAGGAAAATGGAAGAAGAGAACACCCTGGGAAAGTAAAGGCCTATGCTGATGTGTCTACCACTGAAGAACTCATGTTTTAAGGTCATAATAAAGCCAATTTTATCCAAGTGGACTGGAACATGCTATTTGTGTTACTTATGAGAAATTCTGAATGTTTTAATATAAAGAACAAGAAACGAGTATCTTTAAAATCTGACTTGAAATGCTATTCATAATTTGTTATCCTTTACTCAGGTAAAATCAAATTGTTCATAAATTTATTCTTCCCTAGTGAAAATACTGTGTCATGCTGAAGCCTAGGGTCATTCTTTATAAATTAACTAAACACCCTTGACCACATAGATTTACTGAAGAGTGGAAATACCAACAGATCATTCATTAGCTGAAGGGGTGTGAAAGATTCAAGAGATACTATGAGATTTTATGTTTCTGAAAAAAAAACTTACATAAAATAGAACATATTTTAAGATATTTTAAGATAATTTTGAAATCTGTGCGGTTGAAAAAAGTTCTGTGGTATCATATTACTTTTTAGTGTATAGTCTGTCCAGTTGTGAAACAAATCCCCAAGTAACAGTTACTACCATTTGCTTTTTTATAACTGGTTGACATGTATTGGCCCTAGTAAACTTACTAACAAATATGTGGGAAATATAGGGTTTGAGTTCATTGTTGGTTTCTTTAGGTGTTTTTCTTGACATGGGTTAGACGCTTTTGTAGAATAATAGTAAACCCCAAAGCTAGTGCTGCAGCACGTTTTCAGAAATGTGGTTTTGCTTGCCTTGTTTATATTAGGTAGGGTTTTTCTGTCTGCTGAATGAGAAATGGATGAAATAATTTTCAGTGTTTACTATGGCAAGGAAGAGCAGAAATTAAATCTGCTGGACTTTCTGCTGTGTGCCCATCGATCCAGTGGCGCCATTCCTAACCAGCTGTTATTAGCCAAGGAAAGGTTTCATAATGTTCATGTCTACAGTTTGTATCCTGAGGTTTACCACATACTGTAGTGTCATCCTTTACAGACTGAACTGTACTTAAGTTCCAAGAAGGCTTTCATGACTGTGCATATACAGAAGTGGTATGTAACTTATGGCAAGCAACTTATTTAAGGGGTTTTTTTCTGTTTTTCATTTGTCCAAGAAAAAGTCAATTTTTTTCCTAAAGCTTTATAAACATGAATGTCTTCATAACTCATTGAATTTTCATTTTCTCCAGAAGATGATGAAGTGACAAAAGGAGTATTTTGAAGGTAGAGAAAATCCTGTGAACAGTCATCTTTACAAAAAAAGTCCAAATCAAATTACAGAGAAACTTACAAGACAATCCAAACGTGAATACTAACACTAGACATTTTAGAAGATGTCAGTAAAAAATATTAGTTTAATTAATATTGTGAGACATTCAGACCAACTTAATCAAACTTTGAATAGCAAAATGCAGGATAGATTTGGCATGGTCCCTTTCACATACAAAGCAGAGTTTATCCTCGCAATCATCTGCAGTGACAGGCAATATGAATTAAACTTACTTACTTTTATTTACCTATGCTTAGCTAAATTCCTTAGAGCAACTCCTTACATTTCTGAGGAACATAGTATCTGTGAAAGCATGCAGCCATCCTTGGGGTTTGCTCAAAATTAGTTATTTATTTTATTTGGCTCACTTTTGCATTTACAATATATTAAAGAAACCCACATTTCATCATATTTCCTTTATTTGAGGAATATCACCAATACAATTCCAGTCAAAGGTTATCGTGGTTTTCTAGTCTTCTTTAGCCCTTGCCTTCTTTTTCCCAAATCTCCTTGTTATTTTTAGTTATTTATGTATTTAGAAGTGTATTTATGTGCTTAGAAGTACAGTCACAAAAGGACAAAGTTCCACACCTGAAAATCAAAGATATTTTTTCATGCATTCTTCATTGCTTAAGTTGCACAATGTACTGAGTATGTTCAGATGATAGGGCCAATTTTTGGAAATCTTTTTGGTTAGATCCCAGATACTTCTTTCGCTCTTCATGATACTACAAGTGTAACACACTCTGCCACCCTCATTGATCTTCATTTTTTTTAACAGATCTACTAGACCACAATACATCTTCTAGACTGTCTACGAGGAATTGAAATCTTACCTTTCCCACAGCTGATCTTAGAGCGATGCAAGTTGCCTGAAGTAAACACAGATGAAATACAGTAAATATAGTAAATCATAGAAAAGGAGAAAGACATATACATCACTTAGAAAGAGGTACAGGACAACCCAGCTATTCCAGGCAGAGGAAACCATAGAGCAGAGTGAGAAAGAACTTGCAAAGAAAAAGAGACCCAAGAGTCAGAAACTAACTCTCCAGGAGGCTGGAAAAATGCAAGGAGCTGCCTGACAACATGTAAAGGTGTCAGCATGTTGTACTCTGCAATGTTCATGATGGCTGTAAAAATTTTAGAATACTCAGTATCTTCAGAAAAAGAAAAAAAAAAAACAGTCAATATTTCAACTAAGGAAGCTGGATTGCTTCAGGTCAACTAATATATAATTGTTTAGGAATTTTTCTAGAGGGTATATTATGAATTACATAGAAGTTACAATTACTTAATTCACTTTAACTGAAAGATGTGGCTTTGTTTATTATTTATTATACTAGTTGATTAGCAACCTAACTTCTGTTTTTCAATCAGTCCCTGAGAGTTTAACCTATGTTTTTACATGCCAGGCCCATAAACGAATCAATGATACCTTACAACATCATAAATGTATTTTTAAAAATAAAAAATAAAAATTAAAGCAGAAGATCAGCTTTTCAATGTTTTCTGTTTATTATTTAATTTTTTTCAATGTTTTCTTCCCAGTTTGGTCACACCAGTCTTTACACATCTTCATGTCACAGAATCATAGAATCATAGAATCACTTAGGTTGGAAGAGACCTTTAAGATCAAGTCCAACCATAAACCTAACACTGCCAAAACCACCACTAAACCATGTCCTTCAACACCACATCTACCCATCTTTTAAATCCCTATGCCCAATTCCTGACTTGCCTGTCCACCTTTTTTTTTAAAATTCCTCATTCTTTCTCTGATTAGCGCTGTCTCAACTCAATTAATAGCCTTCCCATGACTGCCTCACAAGCTGCTGTTCTCTTAAAACAGGCAATTAACTTTCACAAAGTCTGCAAACTTTCTTCTCTCTGTATGATCTGGACTTTTCCTTCGCTGCTCATGTGTCATCTCTATTGACTCTATGGGATATTTGGGGAATATTATAATCCAGTGTTACTTCATGTAATTTAAAGAGTGTGAAGCAGAACAAAGGCTTATTCTTGGCTAAATTATGAATAACCTCTGATAAAAAATTATAGAACAAAAAGAAGAAAAAAGAAAGAAAAAGAACAAAAAAGAAAGTTTCTCTCAGATGCTCACATATTGAGTAAAGCATCACATAGCTAAGCAATCGAATAAATGAGCAGTATTAGTTGCAAGTTTCAAAATATTGCAAGGAATTTGATCAAATCAAATTACAAGCAGTAGAGTCCCAACTATTTCAGGTGTTGCACAAAAATAAAAAAATTATACTAATAAGGTTCTTTTGTTATGTTTGCCTGTGAAAATGTTACATTTTTTCTTCAGCTGTGTGCAATAGTTCATCACATTATTAGTTCAAATGTAAGCAAGTTCAGTGACTTTTTGAAACCTCTTCTGGTAGAAAAATGTGTTCAGCAGCAGAAAAGGCTAAATAAATATCTACTTGTCTTAATATTTAATACAGAATATTACACAGTAGATGAAAAAGCACCTTCTAATGAGAAATGTTTTATCTTGCAATGTGGGAAGTATTGCACTTCACAATGAATAAAACGCAAATGTTTTGATAAATCTTTAATGTGCTAAGCAGTAAACAGACATCTAAAGAAATACAGTTAAATTTTAATCTTTGACTAAGAATTTGCTTATTATTTGGTAAAAATACAGTGTTCATTAATAATGAAAAAATATATTTTAATAAAGTATTTAACAAAAATAATAAATTACTAGATAAAGCAACTTCTGCTTTTTAATACTTAATGTTAAGAGGCTCTTGAAAGATACCGAAGCAGCATTTTTAATAATATTTAACACTTAAAAACCTTTAAGCTGCTAGAAAAGAAATAACTCAAAAATTTTAGAATATCCAACTGCACTTTAACTGCAGGACTCCTTCTATAACATTTCATGTTAAAACAGTTCAGTGATTGAAAAGTAACTTAGAAAATATCTTTAAAGTCTAACAGCAAGAACAGAATGATGGAGTGTGAATAATATCCTGAAGAGTAGTCCTATCAAGGTACAGCTTATGTAAGATACTACGCATCCCTTATCTCTTCACGTCTCCATCTTTGCCTGAAAGAACGTATTCCTGATAGTAATCACGGTAGCGTTCCTTTGTTCCTTCTCTTACCGTAGATTCATTGCTCCATGTCCCCTTCTCATTGCTCACCCTTCATCATTCCCTGCCCTACCACCATGCAGTATTTCAAGGAGATGCAGCTTTCTGGCAGTATTGTCTTGAGAAAAGGGCTCTTTTAATGAGATTTTCTTTTAATTCAGGTAAAATATTAATGGAGCAGGTCACAAGTGCTGTATATGAAAGCTTGGACGTCAGATCTTTGTGGCCAATAGTTAATTGCACTCAGGAGAGAGACATGGGAGTGTAACTTTTTAAGAGCTTGTGCATGTAGCATTCTGGACATTCATGCTCTATTGCTTCATAAATTGATATCTTACTCGACTTTTCCCAGACTTCAACTACCTCTTAACATCTGATTTTTAAGCTCTTATACAAAACAGAAAGTGTCACCTTTTGTCTGTCTAAGGTAACCCTTAGCGCAATTGCTGGAGTAGCTGTCTGAACTTATCACAACAAGCCAAACAGTTTTCATATAACCTCTTCTGATTATTTTTTTTATTCCTGAATCCATCAAGATGAGATCTGCTGGACAATTGACAAAGGCTCCTGCAACTCACTGGACTCTTTTTCAAGGCCTAATGTGAAGGTCTTTCCCCAAAACTAAAAGAAAAATGTATATAATTTGTAGTGCAAAAGACAAAGAAAGCAGGTAATTTCCTCATATGCAACAATTTTCTATCTTACCAGAAACATTTAGACAATAATTAATTGCAGAAGACCATTTCTGACTGCTCTGAACCTTAAGCAACCTAAGCTAAATTGACCCTTCTTTGACTAAGAGGTAGGACGAGACAACTTCCAGAGGTCCCTACTACCCTATATGAATTTATGTCTATACATAATGTTAGACACATACATGTTATGTCTATACATAATGTACAACTCCTCAGGCAAAGAAGAGAAATAGTTAAGCCCCTAATGGGGAGTAAAGTTACATAAAAATATAAATTTCTTCTTAAGATGAATTTGTCTGAGAAATCACCACAGCGAGGGGTGCGGCAGCAGCCAGAAATGAAAGACGTAAGGGAGAGAAACTTTATTCCAGTCACCCAGCAGCTGGTTTAAGCTGTGGCTAATTTCATGGCTAACTGTGAAGAGATATACTTTAAAAATAGTTTTATGAGAAAATATTTTTTTAACCACAGGTTTTGGAAAAATGAACAAAAACTGATTTGTTAGTTTTGAGACACATTTTGCTAGCACCGCTGAGGATAAATCCTATTGCTTCTCACAGTCAAATCAATCAAGTTGAGCTGAAGGCTAGTAATATGGAAGAAAGACAGAGTATGGCAATAAGGTATATAAAATGGATGTCCTCTGTTAGATTGTATCTAGCTCAAGGTAAATAGTCTGTGAAATATGCCACAAAGAGGGTGTTGCAAAAGTCAGAGGTTAGGTTTAAAAACTGCCTTTTATATGGAGGCATCCAAGACTTTGGGGTTTTTTCCCTCCAAAGAGTGGCAGGGACATGTAGCAAAACCAGCAATAAGTTTTTACTAGCACACACTTGGCTGTGCACACTTTGTTAGTGCATTTATATTTTCAGTGGTTTTCATGCACGCCCATTTAAACCGGAGCCCAGCTCCAGTTATTTTAGTATGATCTTTCTATTTTCTTCTGAATTTTCAGTGATATAAAGTTTTAACTGCACAACTCCTATGATGACGACAGTTCTGTAACTCCTGGCCTGTAGCTGATGCAGGGTTAAAACACTGAAGAAAATTTTGAATTTTTTAGAACTTTAGCTGCCTGTTGAGCTTGGCTAAGACTGCTGGAAAATTCCAAAAGGCCACCAGCAGCAGAGAGTATGTCTTGCCAGGACAAGATTTCAAATCCTGCGAAAATTATATCTAATGATTCCACATGCAATGCTTGTAGAGAAAAAAAAAAAAAAAGGTACATTACAATGGGGTGCAGGATTGCACTTCCTTACAGGAACCCAGAATGCAGGGCTCTAAAGCAACACGTGCCTAGCAGCATTGCTTGCTTGCTTGTTTGTGTATTTCAAGTCAGCATAGTCAGCACCTTTATTTTCAGCATTCACCATGGTCAGGCATTTGGTTTGCTTCTTGCGGGCTTAGATCCATACTTTCCTTGGCAGTACGTTGCTCTAGGTACTAATTAGAAAATCTGTGAGCAGACAGGTTTTGATGCTTATTTATAAAGAGTATTTTTCTTCTGGAAAACTGCATTGTTTTTGTTTTCAGTCTGATGACAGCATTTTTTTTTTTTTCTGGATAGTTACGTGATTTTCCTGTTAATTTCACTGTTCATGACTTATTTTTGGACCATCATCCCCATCTCCTTGTCCAGTGTCCTACTACAGTGGGGAAAGGAATATGCTCATTTCACTGGTATCTATCCAGGTCTACGCTGTTACCTACTATGGCCTCCTGGCAATGGAGCACACAAAGAGTATGAATCTAAATATCAGTGTTGCAATTTGGCAGGCACCTAGTGACCTCTATGGAAATAACCATTTCATCTAGAAGAGAATTTGATCCTTCTTTTAACAACCTGTTCTTTTCCTGATAGTTTCTATATGAGGTAATTTAGTTTCTTACTAAAACCTGGGTGAAGCATTTTTATTGGAGAATCCTCTGCTCCATTCTCACCTATCACCGACTGCTTTTGGCACTAGTTTTTTGAGCTACACTGTTTCTGCAATTTTTTACATAGACACCTGGGCTGTACCCATGTCCCCATATAATCTCAGATCATGCAGTGCTTTAAGTCTAACTGTACACAAATGTTTTTTGTATTACTACTAGATAAAGAAAAGCAACCGTTGCAGAATTTTGTATTTTTTCAGTGTTCGGCTTTTCCAGCAAATTAGTCATAGTAAAGATCATGGATTTGCTGCACTGCTCTAATCATGACAGCCATATAAAAACAGAGCTTTATGCTGAACTTATCATAAACTGCTTTAATCACAAACATTTAAATCCCTGTGAAAATATATGATGTGGTCTTCACATAATTTGCATGTCTGACTGCTCATGGGTAAATAACATTCTCACTGCTGCTGCTGCTCTGTGATGTAAGATGGAAAACTTTGTAGTATTTAAAAATATTTCAGATCTTATATAAAGTTCCTCATACTTTATTTTAGAACCTGATGTTAATAACCAGAAAATAATATTCCTAAGTTTTTCATAGTTATTTACTTGTGGCAATATTTTTATTACTAAATTTTATTAGTAAATACATACTAAATTAGCTGTATGACAATGTCTTCTTATGAAATGAGTGGCTGCTTTATATACAGTCTTGCATTCAGTGGTTTTCTGTTGAAAAGTTCTGGGAGAGAAGGCATGTCAGAATCTGCCCTAAAATGTGATTGCACAAGCTGGGTCTCTGACTGCTAGGTGGAGACAGTCACACAAATGTCTCTGTGGGTGTTAGAAAAGAGCCCTCTCTGAAAGTCACAAAGTGGTACTTAAAGCAATTTAATTTTGTCTTTAATTTTACTCAAGCTGAACACAAAGGAATTTTCAGTTACCACTTCGGTAAGACTAAAGCAACACAAAAAACAAAACAGCCTCCAGATGCAGTCAGCATTTCAACCCATTTTCTTCTCATCTAACTTCTTAACACTGAGAAAAAGGAATACACATCAGTACCCACCAATACACATCAGAGTCAGGAGTTGCTCCCCATAAGCATGTGCAACTTTCTGCTGGTCTGAATCATTATTAGCAGTCAACCTATCCAACAATCTCCAAGGTATAGCTGAATGATACCCCACTTTGGTCTCATTGGGTCACTCAGGACTTGATAGTTAATTTCTTCCATTTTCCATACCATTTTTACCACTCCTTAACCTACTGAATAAATTTTGTTCTATCTGTTCCTTGATACAGGGGGGTTCTAATGGTAACGAGCTACAAGATAAACATGTAATTACTGTGAACTTTTCCCAACAGAAATGTGTCATCCATCTGACACAACCATTTAAGTCCCATTGGACAAAACAGCTGCTTCCTTTGTGAAGAAGGAAATTCTGGTGAATTTAAAATGCAATCTTAGGTATATTTTGCCACTGAGTTAAGAGTTTCATAAGAAACACATTTTCAGGTATGCTTTCCAAGGAGCAAAAGGTATTTTAAACAATATAAGTGCGGTGATGAACTATGAAGTTCATCTCGTTTTATTCTCTTAACCTCATTGTTACAGTTGTTAAGACCAGTGAAATTATATTATCATCTGCATAACACAGAAAATGTATTTTAACCTAATGCTGGGTACAGGCTTTCCATCTGAAAACACATGTAATGGCTCCACTCACAAATGCAGTCAAGAATGAAGTATGAGGATGCAGGAGTTATATAGGAAGTCAGGAAATCTTGCTAGCACAACTATAAACTGCAACTCAAGATTAGTAATTAATGCATCCTACCCCTGAAAAACTTACTTTTTTTATTCTAAAATTATCATTCATGGGTATTCTCAGAGAACTGTTTCCCCTAACCGTCAAACTTAGTACAGAAAGAATGAGCACTGTTTCATAAAACTCCTGAAGTAGACGATTAACTCTGCCCACTAGGGATACTGTGATTTGGAACGTCACACAGCCTTACAGTGAGTTTTTACAATTTTTCTTAAAGACTAATAGTGGTGTGTAATTCATTGGAAACTTATTCAATGGTATGAGGGGAAAATAAAACCAAGCAGGTTTCTATGTGTTCAGTGTTACAGATCAGTTTTGAAAAGCTGTTGTCTCTGTGAAAACTCTGGATAGAAGTTAAAAGCTGAAGGATTTCTGCCTCAGTACCAGTCAAAGGCACACATTTTGTTCAGACAGCAAAACACTTCAGCATTCTGTGTACTTTGGAGAGCTGTTTGGAATGCCAGTGAGACAGAAAATGTTGGAAATCCCTGTGAAGGATTACTTAGCTCCTTCGAAGGAAAAGAAATAAGAATGCACTTTTTTCACCTATTCATTCCATCTACTTTATCTAAGAAGGAAAGGTACGATAAACAAAGTGCTGTGCACTGGTTATTATTTGGTTACATTCTGCAAGTCTTCTGCGAGAAACTACAAAGAACAATCTATATTTTTTTCTATGGCAATGAATGCTGATGAGACAAAATTTGACGCAACCACAAGCATTCCTTCTCCAAGATATATCCTCATAGTACAACCAATTATACCTTCTCTGACTACCTGGAGGGATGGGTTATCCACTTACCATCAGATACCTTGGCTCTATCAAAAGGTTTTGAGCTGATCAGGTTAGTTCTAAGATTTCCTGCAAAATTAGTAAATTCTTTTCTAAAGGTTTCACTTTTTGGAATGTATATATATTTTTAACCCTTTAGTAATGGTAAAAATTCACTTTATTTTTCAGCTGTTTATCAGATAACTTTGCAGCTGCTCCCAACAAAACACTTTTCTCTCGAAAAAAAGATTCATGCTCATTGCAATAATTACAGACAATATAGTTAGAGAACCATCTACAAGTTCAAAATGCAATTCATATTATATTCCATTTGAAACACCATTACTTCAGTGCTGATTACAGGGTTCAGTACATGTATAAGGGAATTTGAAATCTGACCACAAGTGCTCTGAGCTGCTGCATTCTTTTCAGCAGAGTTGATGAAACTAAGCCATGTGGTAAGGCATTAATTGCACAAATCTGTTTTAAAATCTTTTTTCTGCCATAAATAGGAGATCCTAGATAATTCATAACCATTTGTTTGTTATTAGTGCATTTTGGTTTTACCATTCAGCTGCTGCGACAATCCAAGAAGCTGACAGAAGTTGCAGTTAGTGTGTGTTAAACATTGTTTATTTTGGATAGAACTAGTCATAAGAATTCATTATTATTTATGTTACTGAACAGCTAGAAAGCTCAGATCTTGGATCAGGATCCCACAATGTTAGATGCTGCCTACACTAAAGAGGGAAAGAAGGGAAAGGAAGCTTTATCGTCTCTTTATCCAGTCCCTATCTCCCTATTTTGGCTATGGATGCTGTGGAAGACCACACATCGCAATCTTACAAGAAGCAAAAGCCTCCAGGAGCTGACCCCAGGAGTAACAAGCCACCTAAAGTTACCAGAAGCTGATCATTGAACAAGCTTCCAGAATTATTCTGAATTTCCCTAAAGGAACTCAGGAAACTTCTGCAAAAATTGCTGCATCTCTGTATGCTCGCTTGCATCTTCTTTTTCCACTTGCTATCTGGTATCTCAGAACAGGACTGCAACAGGACTGTAACCTTATGGAGTCCATTCTGCTTCTACAAAAGACCTTGCACTCAATAGCAACTCCTTGCCTGATGCCTTTGGTGCCCAGACCATTCTTCAGAGTCTCTCGTTTGATCACTGGACAGATTTAGCACAGCTTTGTCCCTCTAATAAGACAAATACACCCATTGCAGCTCAGACATTTGACAGGAGTGATGGAAAACAACAGGTGGAGATGAAAACACATGGGTGAAAATGATAAATAATGAATAATGTGCTTAATATTGCAAGAACATTCACACAACGTCACATAACTAATCATCATCAAGTGTTTTTAATAGACATCAGTGGTGACCTCATGTTTAAGAGAGATGACCATCATGAAACACAATTTTTCACCTCATATGCCTCATCAACAATGGGATTAGACATGAAAGATTTGGGTAAAATTTGGGAAGACCGGCCTTACTGACAAAGAGCTGCTCCTTGGCAGGATGTCCTGCTGTGCCGGGTATTAAAAATCTGGAAAAATAATTTCTGTTTCTTGAAGAGAAAGAGGGGTCAGGTGAAAAAGCAAAACCAGCATGTTCCAGTGGTCTAGCAACAAACCAACAGGGTGAGCCATTCACTTTTCATGATGGTTCTCTAGTACATACTAATCTTGCAGATAATAAAACGGGTTTTCCCAAAGTGAATTTAAGGTTACTACAGTATTTTCAGACTGTTTTCTTCTTCTATTTTTTTCTTTTGTTGTACATTTCTTAGGACAATAAAATAGAGGTAAAACATTTCATGGAGATAAAATTATAATTTTTTAATATTACTCAGTGATTTTCTGAGATAGCAGAGAACTGTGCATGACAGGTTAAAAAAACACACATTGTAAGCAATTATAAGGGATTTTTTTTCTCAGTTGTTTTTCCTTAATCTTGCTGATGTGAGCAGCATTTATTTATTTTTTTTTAATGTCCTGCATTCTCATAATGTCTTTTATGGATTATACCTACTGTTCTGTCTTTTTTTTAAGACCCTTAAATGATATTGGATAATATTGTCCATAGTACTATCATTTAAATTTCTCTTTGGTCATGGAATCATGGAATCATAGAATCATAGAGTAATTCAGGCTGGAAAGGACCTCAGGAGGTCACTAGTCCAACCTCCCATTCAAAGCAGGATCAGCTCTGAAGTCAAATTAAGCTGCTCAGGACTTTATCCAATTGGATTTTGAAAATTTACCCTGAAGTTTTCAAAACTGCACAGCCTTTCTGGTAGTTTGTTTCAATGTCTAACTGTTCTTATATGGAAAAGTGTTTTCATGTATCCAGTTAAAACCTCTCTTGTTCCAGCTTATGCCTCTTGTCCTCCTGCCTTGATCCTGTAATGAAGCTATATCTGACTTTTTTAATATATTCATAACCTCTTCTAGAATAAAATCACTAGCTTGATGGATCTGGATTGGATTTGTTTTGTGCTCAAATGTTCAAAAAACCCTGAACAGATTAACTTGGCTTCATTGTAAAGGCCAACCGTAACCCAAAAAAAGAAGTGACTTCTTTGCTTTGGTTGATGTAACAAACTAATGCAATAGCTGTTACTCTGTAAACTTATCACAAAATCACAGAATGATTGAGGACAAAGACACCTGTGGAGGACATCTGGTCCAAACCCTTGGCACTCATGAGCATATCCTATCGGGGTCCATGCACTTATGTATGTCCAGTTTACTTAAGTAAGTCTGAGGCCATGCAGATCAGATAAGATCCTGGGGTAGAACTTATGTATAACATACCATACTTTTTTACAGAGACAGACCAAGCCTGTCTCCATTCAGAAGAACATGCAGGACTTCTCTCCTTTTAGAAACATCAGCATAAGAGCTATGTCATGAAGTGTTATGTCTTTGCCTCCAGTCAGTGTATAGTCTGAGCCAAGAAGCTCCCTAGAGAATTGCACAACTACTTCAGAAATGTCTCCATTTACAAGAATTTTGTATGGCCAGCTAGTATTGGCACACGTCTATCTAGCAATCAAAACTTGCTTCTAGGCTTAAGCAAAGAAAGCCTTTCAAGGCAGTGATTGCTGGAAACGCACTATAGCAATGTCATTCTTCAGGATGAGGTCATGTAATTAGTGTTATTACTTTCCAATTTAACAAGGAATCATACTCTTAATGGGATCTTTTACTTAAGCATTCCTTTAGCTGATCTTCTTCCACCAAGAAGTTTGGTCTTGTTAGTAAAGACCAAGGCAAAGAAGGCATTCAGTGCCTCAGCTTTTTCCATGTCCTGTGTAACCAGGTCCCCCACCTTGTTGAGCAACAGGTCTACACCTTCCCTAGCCTTCCTTTTGTCTCCTATGTACTTATAGAAGCCCTTCTTGTTGACTTTGACATCCCTGGCCAGATTCAATTCCATTTCTGCTTTAGCTTTCCTAGCTTCATCCCTGGATGCTTGGATAATGTCTCTATTCCTCCCAGGTTACCCATCATTGCTTCCACCCTATGTATGCTTTCTTTTTGTGACTGAGTTTGGCCAGGAGCTTCTTATTTGTCCTTGCAGACATCCTAGCATTTTTACCTGACTCCTTATTTGTTGGAGTGGAACTCTTTTGAGCTTGGAGGAGGTGACCCTTGAATGTTAACCAGCTGTGTTAGGACTGTCTTCCCTTCAGGGCTTTAACCCAGGGGACTCTTCTGAGCAGATCTTTGAACAGACCAAAGTCCGCTCTCCTGAAGTCCCAGGTTCTAAGTTTGCTTTTACCCTTCTTCATGCCCTCAGGATCCTGAACTCCATCATCTCATGGTCACTGCAGCCAAGGCTGCCTTTGAACTTCACATTCCCAACAAGCCCTTCATTGTTGGTGAGTATGGCGTCCAGTGGAGCACCTGTTTTCATTGTCTTCTCTGTCACTTGGAGGAGGAAGCTATCACCAACACACTCCAGGAACCTTCTGGACTGTTTATGCCCTGCTGTGTTGCTCCTACAGTAAATATCAGGGTTGTTGAATTTCCCCATGAGGGCCAGGCCCTGTGAAAATGAGGTTGCTCCTATCTGTCTGCAGAGCGCCTCATCCACATCCTGGTCAGGCAACGTGCAGTAGACACGTATAATGTCACCATTACTTGTTCTCTCTTTAATCCTAACCCATAAACTCTCAGTTGGCTGAGAGTAATTCAGATGCAAAGTGAGTGTATTCATACTGTAGGATGCAAGAGGATATTTCTACAGAAAAAAAAGTTTAAAAGACATATCCCAAGACTTTTCTGTATGATGAATGAAGGAAAAAAATTACAACCTTACTCACTAAATTTTGGACTCTTAATTACTTAACTCCATGTCTCAATGCGAGTAAAATCATTTAAGGAGAAAACCTTGAAAAGCGTATCATGGGTTTAGTGTTGCTCATAATCCAAATACTAAAGTGTTACGTCTAGCTTCATTCAAATTAAATTTTTGTCTGCATCATAAATATGTACACCAGAATTTAGTGATGGTTATATACCTGAGACTGGTAGAGAAGAACCAGTTGCTGTAGCATTTAATATTTCCAATATCATATATTTATATAATGTAGATTATTTTAGGTACAGTGAAAAACTTAACAGTTCTATTTAAGCAGTAGGTGTTGGAGGAAGTTCATAATTTTAGGTGTCCACTAGTTTCAAAAATTTACTAATGACACACACCGAAAATAAGATTTTTTGGGGCATTTAAACATGATGCATTTGAAACAGGTTAAAGTATTTTTGAAAAAAATTGAGCGCAATTTCTATACAAAGGAAAAGGTATAACTCCAAAAGAGTTGGTAGCCATGTATTATATACATAAATACTTGTGTTTTATACATGAGTTCATCAATTGGGTGTCTGAGATTTTCATGTCCTGTTACAATAAGCATTGAGGAGAAAATTACTTGAAACTTGACTTGTCTCTTGTAAATGCCAGTAAAAGGAAGTTGCTTAGGATAGCTTGCAGAAAGTAAAACTGTTAACTGTTTCATGCTTCAAATACATATCTGTCATCTTCCTGAGATAAGACAAATGTGGAATGATAAACAAAGCTAACAAAAAAAAAGGTTGTGTGTCATCTCTAATATAGTATTTCGAGTAACTAAAGATATTATCTGTAACTCTCAGCTGACTGTCAACAGTTTGGTCAAGCTGCAGTTAACCTCCTTCAAGTTCTGGGCATTTTAGCAAATAGTTGGCTCCAAAGTGGCAACTGCAGTTCTAAAGGCTAGTTTTTGCAGACAAAGTTGAAGAATAAAGATTTGAAGATCTACGCTGTAGATCCACACTAAAACCATGGGCTTCACCATACTTATCAAAGAACTACAAACTTTACCTTTGGTTTCCATTCACAGGACGTAGTAATTTTATCTGCAGTAGTACACACCAGTATGTGTTGCCCTGAGAGAAAGGCAAAACAGTAGCTACTAGATAGGAATCACTTTGCTTCTGAGTCACCCTTTAGAGGATCCTACTAGCTAGATAGTAAGAAAAGCTCAGAAGTGGTTAAGATTTAAGTTTCCTGTGTTGTCTTTTGAATTTAGTCTACAACGTTTTATTCCTGTTGGAAATAGGGGGAAAAATGAGTCTTTTTGTAGGAAAAGAGAAGAATAAAGTATTAACAGTAGCATCAAGAATTCCCATTGTTTTGTTTTGGGTATCTTTGTTGAGGTATTGACCTACTTCAATACCATTTAATATATAAATATAACAATTTTGTGACTGTATGCACCAGTTTACATTTCCTGCTTTCTGTAAAATAATCAGAAAATAAAAAGACAAAAAAATTAAAAGTAATCTCAGAAAGGAAAAAAAGTACAATGAATTTGACTGCAGATAAAACATTGGGAAATTCCAGCAATTAGCAACAAATGATATATTTTCTCATAAAACTAGCTCTAATTGTGTTTAACCCAAAGAAACTTACTGTATTAACCTGTTAAACATAATGCATATTTCTTAATCTTTGTAGCTGATTGTCATTACTGGTCACCTTTAGACTTATAGAATATGTTGGTATGATTTCTGCGTGCCTTTGATAATGTAAAAAAGAGAAGTTCTTATCAAGTAAAATCTCAAGCTTAGTAGTACGCTGGGCCTACACTCTCATTAGGTTCAGCTAAAATGTACAGGCTCTTGTAAACTTCTGAGCTGGAAATGCGCAACTGCAGGCTAACTCCTTCTAGTAATGATGCTAGCAATGGTACTCTAGTAACGATACTCTCCCTAAAAGCAAACAATCTGAACTTCTTACAAAACTGAGTGACTGGATTTATTCTATTCATGTATAAATAATAGCATCTTAAACTGTAATGTAAAACAAATAAGATAGTACATGTTTCAGTAAAAGTCTCAGAAAATACACATTTTGGAACTTGAAAAACTTTCTTTAACTTTTTCTTATAAAATCCAAATATGAGAAAATAAGGAACAAAGGCTTCTGCATCTTTACCCCATCTAGGATTAAAATAAATTAGTCAAAAGATGCAAAAATGTGATCATGTGCACAGAAGGCAATAATATAAAAGTTCACTACATTTATTTTTTTCACCCTGAAACTAATTGAACAAGGTTTTTACATTTCATCCTTTTACATTTTGTACTAGTTGGTTGTGGCTTCCTTTTCTAGCAGATATCTCCATGTGGCCCTTTTGACACCTTTAATATTTCTGACTTCATGCTACAGCCCCTGGGCTGTTCAGTAGGGGAACTATTCGGGGTCTCCTTACTCTCCCTGACTCATCCATGCAATATCAGACTCATCCATGAGACTGAAGAAACTGGAGCACAGACAAAAGGCATCTGGCTTTGGTGGCCTGGTAGCATTTTTCAGGCTGTCTTTCATCACCTCCTGATTGTGACATGATTCAGGAAAATATTATGATTAATTGTACAAGCAGTTCCCAGGCCAGTCCTCTCTCATCCCTGATCAGCCAGCTGCTGTCCTTTCTTAGTTACTGATCATGCTCCCAGCCAACTACCTTGAATTTTCACACTGTATTTTATTCCTTCGTAGTCCATAATCCTCTTCTTATCATCCCCCCTAACACCTTCCTAATGCTATGCTGCTGTTTTCTAGCTTATCACCTTCCAATCAAACTGTCTTTGCAAACCATCCCATCTGTTGCCTTTCTGTTTACAAAATCTAGGATCTGAGAAGGTACAAAGGGGCCTGCAGTTCCTGCGTTATCCAACGAATCTCCCTTCAACTTCAGAAACATTGGCTTAGGTTTCTGGCCTAGATTCAGATCCTCTTAGAGGGTTTGGGCAGTGTTCGTATGTGTGGGGGAGGTGTTTTGAAATGAGACTTGTGAAAAAAAAAAAAAAAGAGATGAAGAAGAAAGACCCGGTTCCAGTCCCTTCTTAAAAGTCCCTGCTTAAATGTATCAAATATTTATTGGAACAGACACTGGGCTTTTGGAGAAGGTTTTGCACATAGCTCCAGATATGAATTTATGCTATACTCCGGTGCTCGTGTGCATTCCAACAGTGACACCTATACTTTATTGAAAGTTGAGCTTTGTGGGATACAGCACAGTACAGAAGGTGAGCAGATGCCACAACCAATGTACGACATGCACAAGTCTTGAGTGAGCCTCCTTGCACTTGCACTATAATACATCATTCTGAAAAGAACTGCATACATCATAAGAACATGCTTCAATGTTTCACTATCAATTTTTTTTTTTCAGAATCTATTCTCTTCCAAATATTAGGGCAGATTGCTTTGGTAAAATATCATTTTATTTACTTGCTGCCTACTGATATCACTCTTCTCGCTGGATCCAGTCACTCACTTCACCCTTTTTATGGCCTCCAGTATATTCTGCTGACCTCTGTAATTAAAATGAGACACAGATCTTTACTCTTGCTGCTGTCTTTTTTCAGCTTTAGTAAGTCAATATCTTCCTTCAGCTGGCCATTAAACTTCATTTCCATCACTGTTGGTGGATTTGTTAAACATATTTGTGCTGCTTGTTACTCTTGGGAGTAATTTCCTGTAAACATTCATAAAATGGTCCAAATTTCCCCTTCAAACTCCTGTTTAAACCCCCTTCCCTCTTAGGAACAGAAGATATCTGAAAATTATTAGCTTGGCATAAGTTCATGCTCCCCATACTTGGTCACTGGCCAGGACAACCAACGCTTCCTTACAGTCTCCCTGCTTGTCTTTTTATACATATTTAATGTCTCTTGTCCCCTTCCAAGACCTTTCATACACACACACACACAGAAACACACGTGCACTTCAATTACAATCACTAGCGCACTAGACAACCTATTTGCTCTGGTTTTGCAGCACACCTAGTCTTGTCAGCAGCCATGGGCCATCATTCATCTCCTAGGAATTGCAATAGTCAGGTCAAAAGAATCTCAGTTCTTTTCTAGTAGAGGCTATTGTCAGAGGTATGAGAGGCGAGACGAGACTGTCCCTTAAAGATCCCATTAAGAGTATGATTCCTTGTTAAATTGGAAAGTAATAACACTAATTACATGACCTCATCCTGAAGAGTGACATTGCTATAGTGCGTTTCCAGCAATCACTGCCTTGAAAGGCTTTCTTTGCTTAAGCCTAGAAGCAAGTTTTGATTGCTAGATAGACGTGTGCCAATACTAGCTGGCCATACAAAATTCTTGTAAATGGAGACATTTCTGAAGTAGTTGTGCAATTCTCTAGGGAGCTTCTTGGCTCAGACTATACACTGACTGGAGGCAAAGACATAACACTTCATGACATAGCTCTTATGCTGATGTTTCTAAAAGGAGAGAAGTCCTGCATGTTCTTCTGAATGGAGACAGGCTTGGTTTTGTCTCTGTAAAAAAGTATGGTATGTTATACATAAGTTCTACCCCAGGATCTTATCTGACCTGCATGGCCTCAGACATCTTGTATCACCTAGCAGAAAGACAAAATGAGACTCAGAGATTCTGTATGTGCTTTAAGTACATATGTACAGCTACATATAAAACTGTATGTACATATCTAAGGATCTTTCTTCCTGGAATACTAAAGACTTTAAAGGGGATCAAGCCCTGAAAATCTAAAGCACAGCGTGATAACATGTATGTATATCTCAGGATAAGAAAGCAAGGAGTGCATAACATTTTCCTGATTCCAAGATGACTCTGAACTGGCAGTGACATGAGTTCCCAAGAAATTGTGGTATGATCATTTGAGGTAGGATGTTTCAGTTAATCACAAAAGTGACTATGTTCATCTCCTTTGTGACCATAGGACTTCCTAGACCAATGCTTAATAAATATATATTTATCCTGTTGCTTTATCCTCGATGAACTTTTCATAGAATCATAGAATCATGGAATCATAGAATCATTTAGGTTGGAAAAGACCTTTAAGATCATCTAGTCCAACCATTGACCCTACTCTATCAGGTCCACCACTAAACCATGTCTCCAAGCACCACATCTACATGACTTTCAGGTAGTTGTAGAGAGCAATAAGGTCTCCCCTCAACCTTCTCTTCTCCAGACTAAACAATCCTAATTCCTTCAGCCGCTCCTCATAAGACACGTTCTCCAGACCCCTCACCAGCTTTGTTGCCCTTCTCTGGACACACTCCAGCACCTCAATGTCCCTCCTATCCTGTGGCGCCCAAAACTGGACACAGTACTCAAGCTGCGGCCTCACCAGCGCTGAGTGCAGGGGCACAATCACTTCACTACTCCTGCTGGCCACACTATTCTTGATATTCTTGATTTTGTCCCATTATATGCATTTGATGTTTTAGCATAAATGTTATACAAATATAATTATCTAGAAAGAACAGGTATGCCTACTAGCCTACAAGGGGAGATGGTCTGTTTGTTTTTGTAAGGCTGTCTAATTGTATCTCAAGTGAATGCCACTCTTGATTTTTCTTTCCTAACAAAATTGAATTTCCTCATGAGTGCAAGGGATTTTTGCACTTACACTAAATTGTAGAACAGAAGAATCCACACAACATCGATTGAATGTCTTCTTTCAGCCAGATGCCACACATTAAAACTTGAAAGGATTTTCTATGCCACAATTAGGGGATGCAGTGGGAATCATTTCCCAGTGTATTAAAACTATGAATTAAGTTCTAAAAGATATATATGGGGCTTGAGCTGTTTTACTGTATAACTGAAAAGTAATGTGGTTCTTTATAGTAATGAAGCTGTTTATAAGTAGGAATATTAAAAATACACAATTGTTTCAAGTCAGTAATATAACACATACAAATCCAATAGATATGACCTATAGTGATGGTAGAAGCGATAACAATGAAAGAATTTTGCCTTTTTCTTTTTTTTCCAAATTTGTGTCTCAGGGAAATCCCTTCTATAGTTTCTATTAAATATTGCTTAGTTTTAACTACGCTACTTTGGTCCCAAGATTGATAGACTTGACAACTTTTCTATAAAATATTCTGAAAATTTAAAAGACTAGGACTATCAGTAATATCTTCTCCTTAGTACTGTGTTTGTCACTGAATTTTCAGAAATTGATACAGACTTAGCCAGCTGGGCATAGAATGAGTCAAATACAATTATTTTAAATACTAGAGTGGTATTCTATAATCCATCTCTTACTTAGTTTGAAGCTACATGTCTAAACTTCTGCCTTAGAATGCCAGAATGCATATCAATGTCTCTATTTTCTAAGACAAAAAAATTCATCCTGGCAAACATTTTTATTGGGCAAGATGCAGTAAGAGCATGTCTCCCTTTAATGTGACTCAGAACACACACTTCAGTTACAACTGGACCTTCAGGCTCATCAAATTCAATGGGGGTCTTTATATTGATTTTTCTGGTTTTGGTTCAGGATCTGGGCATATGACATCAGAGGATGGATTTACAAGTTTGAGTAAATTTTTAGCTCAATTGTCTTCTACCAGTAGACACTTTACAATTCAAAAAGCTGTACAAGGATTCTCGTGTTTTGATCATGAATACCTTTGCAGAGCAGTGAAGCAAAAGTAGGATGTGCTTTGATTAGAATCTGTTCCAAAAAGAGAAATATTTTTAAGGTTTGAATTTTGCAAGAGTAATTTTGACATAAGCTCTCATATGGAAAACTAATCAAAGGGATCTTGGAACAGCGTATGCTTTCAGGTTGGTCCCAAAGAAAAGGGATCAGATTATTCACAAAAATTTACTGGGCAACTGTATGCCTGCCCAACATAGTGAAACACTACAGAAGATAGCAAAGAGCCCTAGGTGAGCCAGCTCAGGTATCAGACATGTACTTTTCTCTCAAGCAAAGATACTGGGCTGTGTGGGGCAGTAGCTGTGCTGCTCCCAGACATCAGCTGCCTCCAGAAGCTGAGACTTCCCAGGTGCAAGGGAAGATACTGCTGTGCTGGAAACTGGTTGGAAACCCATTGAACCATTCTTCTGACTGAAATGTGTTTTATCTAAATTGAACATTTTTAATGTTCAAGCATCTCAGGTTTGTAAAAAAAAATAATCTTTTATGTCAGAACAGCTAAAATTATTTTTTGTTGGTGTTGATTTAGTCCTTTCCTGCCTGTATTGGTCTGACTTTTTGCTGAATGAACAAAAAAGATTTAATCATAGTAGTTTATATTTTGTTGCATTACAGTGTCTGGGTTTTGACTTTTTATCTCTCTGATGAATTAGCTTTCTTGATTGAGATCGGTCTGCATAATGTAGTATGGAAGATACAGTCTGGGAAGATATTCAAGTTCACAGAAAACAGGGAATAAAACTCCAAAATGTAAATGCTATGAGCCCACAGGATTTAACATTCATTAAAATGTCTGCATTTTTTTAGATAATTGCCATAAATAGAAATGGAATATATTGACCTTTCAACATTTCTGTTTTTCATTGTATACAAAAATGTCTCTTGTCCCAATATATTACACATCCTGAAATATTTGAAATGTCCAGTGGAACAAAAATTTGAATTCGTTCTCTCTTGTTTGACATATAGGACTAGAAACAAATTAATTTCCCACTGCTTCTGTAATTCTAAATCTTATTTTCTTGAAAGTTCTAAAATGTCACAAGTAATGCCACATTTGTATTATCTTTACTGAAAATTGCACATAAACATGCCAAGGCACAGCAATTTAGCTTTCATTATATGCTCTAATTTTGCTAGTCATGAAGGTGCATTTGTCACAGATGATGTATACAGCTCCCAGGACAATTAAATAAAGGGACTAAGAAGTATCTGGTCAATAGAGTAACTCCCTTGCTACAGTATGATGGATGTTGTTTACCCACAAAAAACAAGGATGTATGAAATCTCTGTCATAAAAAAAAAAATCAGGCTGGAATGGTTTAAACTAATACTGTCTTTCCTGAGTATTTCCAAAATGGTCATAATCAGTTTCACAAAGTTTCTGATATTTAATTGCAAATGACATACCTTTTTCTGTGGAAAATTACTCTACTTAAGGAAAACTTATTGCTAGATATGAAGTGAACCACTGCAATTGCAGGAACTCTCTGCTTCTTGAGGTACTAACATTTACTGATCTTTCCATGCTGTCTCAGATGTCTCTGTATACTTCTGCCTACACTATAACTGGCAAACAGGTTGATACATATGTAGGCCTCGAGTAATTGGATTTATCTAACTGTATGCAGAGAAATACTGTTCGCTTAGGACTGAGCTGCTGGGCTGCACTGGTTACATGTTTGAGTATAATATTCTGGATTTTATATTTTCTCAACATATCTGTCTGTATCAAGAAATCAACACTCTCCACTCATTAGCTGTTTAACTCTCATGAAAACTATGTGAATGGGTAAATCAACTTAGTTCAAAATAATTTCCTACTCTAAAAGTATTTGGGGTTTATTAGAGCTTGTAGAAATAGCGTGGGAATACTCATCACCAAGCAAACTGATATTATTGTACAATTCATCAGTTTGATTTATCTTCCTCTTTAATCACTAGCAAACAGAATCACAGAATCACAGAATGGTAGGGGTTGGAAGGGACCTTCAGAGATCATCTAGTCCAACCACCCTGCCAAAGCAGGTTCACCTAGAGCAAGTTGCACAGAAACGTATCCAGGAGGGTTTTTAATGTCTCCAGAGAAGAAGAATCCACAACCTCTCTGGGCAGCCTGTTCCAGTGCTCTGTCACCCTCAAAGTAAAGTTTTTCCTCATGTTCAGATGGAATTTCCTGTGTACTAGTTTGTGCCCATTGCCCCTTCTCCTGTTGCTGGGCACCACTGAAAAGGGTCTGGCTCCACCCTCTTGACACCCGCCCTTTAGATATTTATAAGCATTGATGAGATCCTCTCTCAGTCTTCTTTTCTCCAGGCTAAAAAGACCCAGGTCCCTCAGCCTTTCTGCATAAGAGAGATGCTCCTGTCCCTTGACCATCTTCGTAGCCCTCCACTGGACTCTCTGCAGTAGTTCCTTGTCTTTCTTGAACTGGGGAGCCCAGAATTTGACACAGTACTCCAGATGTGGCCTCACCAGGTGTTGTGGTTTGGGCACAAATCCATCACATGATGCCCAAGGTATGCAGGTAGAACCATTATCCAAGTAATTATATTATACACCTAAATTGCAAACCACATCAAAACAGCACATTTAAACCTTCACATAAAAACACAAAGAGTAAATAAACCGTGCATCACATTTGGCAGGTTAAGCAGAGTTTCCGTCAATTAACTTTAAACAAAGCTTTCTAAAGGCACGATATAACATTTCATTTAAGAACGGCATGATGTAAGTTGTCTGTTCTAATCTCTGAGCAAGCTGGAATTCAAACAATTCAGGCAATCTATCAGAGCCCTGGGTGAGCCCTGCTTGTGCCCCATGTTGAGTACCAATAAATCTGTCATGCTTTGGGCCGGACTGGCCACTGAGGCAGACGACAGGTGCTCTGTCTCCTGCCCTGCTTCGAAGGGAGGCAGGAGAGAGAAAAAGAGAGAGACTTATGAATTTAGAAGGAACTAAACTACTTTAAAGAAATATTAATAATAAAATAAAAAAGAAAATAATGAAATATATATGAAACTGTATCAAGCTCCCAGGATGACAATCACATCACCAGCAGTCACTGGGGAAGTCCCAGACTGGACTCAGCGACACACAGGAACTGGATTCTGGATCTGGATTTAGGATCGGGATCAAAAGCAGATGAACAGACAGAGTCCTCCTCGGATGCCAGCCATTGAAGAAAGAGGGCTGACCCTTTGACCCTTCAGCTTTTATACTGAGCACGAGGCAGATGGGATGGAATACCCTTTTGGTCAGTTTTGGGTCACCTGTCCTGTCCATTCCTCCCCGCAAGTGTGACCCCTCTACACTTTTCTGCTTCTGACCCTCCAACAGGGCAAATAACAAAGTTGGCTGCCCTTGGTTGTTATGGGAATAAGTACAAGCAAGAGCCTCTCTGCATCCCATTCCTTGGCATCAACTATTACTATGAGAGTGAACAGTTTTCTGCACAACATGCTGTTAATTTCAGCAGTTAGAAGAGGCCTAGCTGAAATGTAAAGTTACTGAACAAAACTGGTCCTGTTTTACCTCAAATCAGGACACTAGGGCAGAGTAGAGGGGGAGGATAACCTCCATCCATTTGTCACGCTCAACCCAGGATACCATTGACACTCTTGACCACAAGGGCACATTGCTGGCTCATGGTCAACTTGTTGTCCACCAGGACTCTCAGGTCCTTCTCTGGAGAGCTGCTTTCAACAAGACGACCCCTAACCTGTACTGGTGCATGGGGTTATTCATCCCAAGGTGCAGGACCCTACACTTGCCCTTGTTGAACTTCATTAGGTTCCTGTCTGCCCAACTTTGTAGCCTGTCCAGGTCTTGCTGAATGGTAGCACAGAATTCTGGTGTGTCAGCCACTTCTCCCAGTTTTGTGTCATTAGCAAACTTGCTGAGGGTACATTCTGTCCCCTCATCCAAGTCATTGACGAATATGTTGAACAAGACTGGACCCAGTCCTGACCCCTGGGGAACACCGCTAGTTACAGGCTTCCAACTAGATTCTGTGCTGCTGATCACAACCCTCTGAGCTCTGCCATTCACCCAGTTCTCAATCCACCTCGCTGTCCACTCATTTAACCCACACTTCCTAAGCTTACCTATAAGGATGTTATGGGAGACAGTGTCAAAAGCCTTGCTAAAGTTGAGGTAAAGAACATCCACCCAGCCAGTCATGCCATCATAGAAGGTTATCAGATTGGTCAAGCATGATTTTCCCTTAGTGAATCCATGTTGACTAGTCTCAATAACCTTCTTTTCCTCCGCACTTAAATCACTACTTAAATTCTCATTTCTGAACAGTGCCATTGGTTTTTTACATAACTTTAAAATTGTAGTTTTTGAAACATTATACAGTTTCTCAAATATGTGAGATTTACGTTTCTCATTGAAAAAAAAATGACAGACAACCAGAAAAATTATTGTTGTTATTTCTTCAAAGTCAATTTTCCATTTTTTGTTGGTTATTTGATATAACAGAATCCAGAGATGACTGAAATAAATGTGGAGATTTACAACTACTCCTTGGTGATCTCCACAAAGGAAAATACAAAATAGCTTGTATTTCCAATCAATACTTAGTACATCTTTCCTCCTTGCCACTTCTTTTTAACTTTTCAATGTCTTGCAAAATTTCTGCTGCAATACTTTAGAGTTTTAGGAGATCTTTACTTGTCCTTAGAATCACAGCAGTAATTATGAATTTGGAACCCTTCTTTGGAAATGCTTGATAAATAGTTTGTCGTCATTATAATTAATTTTAGAGCCCCTCTCCCATTTGTTAAGTATAATGTGTTGCAGCTTTTGCTATAGATTTAACTTTCTTATCTCTGGGGAGTAATACCAATTGTTGTCCAACAAACTGTGCAAAGCTGAAGGGCAGCTTTTCTAGAACAGAAGGGAACAAGGACTAGTGATGGATACAATTCCAAACATTAGAAAGTTTGTAGGTAAATCTCACTTCAGTCCAGTTCCCGGCAGGACTGCAATGTTCAAAACTGATGCATAGATATTATGCATATGATTTTTCCAGTAGCTACGGTTTTTTACGCACCTCATTTTTTTTAAGGCACTAAAAAATTCAGCTTCGGTGAATGCTGAGATGCCACTGTCTTGACAAAGCCAAGTAGTTGGTTGTTTATCTCACTCAAAATTCTATTAGGTATTTCTTCATCTTAGCGACCTAATATGTGAGGTTTTCAGAATTTTAGTATGGGGTAGAAAAAACCAAAATGCAGTGATGACTATGGCTTTTCTTCAAAACTTGACTAAGGAGAAGGAAGTAATTGACATACCATGTCTGAATATTAACTATTCAAACTATTGGTCAGACTATTGGTCTGACTATTAAAGGAAAATACAAAAGTCAAAGACAATTTAAAAGTCTAGCTTTCACTGTTTTTGAGTACCTTAACCATGAGAGTACAGCAGCCCTCTGGTTTTTTATTAAGATGGTCTTAATCTCTTCTATTAAAGCTGTTCCACTTTAACTGGAAAAAAAACTGAATGGTTTTGTGATAGAGAAGGTGTGAGCAAAACGTTAAAAGAATGATTATGACACTCCCATTGAATTCATTGGCTATTTGATATACTCTACAAAGTCAGTCTTTAAGAATAGGAATTCCGGTCTCTTCCTTTTACTTACATGACCTAATCTTGAGAAAAGAGCTGTGTTTACTTCGATTTTTCCCTATGACTGAATTATTTGATTATTCATTCAAAATGTAACATTTTATGCAGGAGGAGTAAGAGCGCCCATTCAAAACTAATCTTCTGATTAATGGGTAGAAAACTTTGTAATGACAGAAGAGCACTTTCTCCCTCCAACCCATCCTGAATGACAAAGAATTTGAACCGTTTTCCAGCTCTTCATCTAACCGTTATAATAAGTAAAAAGGCTAGCAATGTTTTTTCATCTGTTTTAGAAGAGGTTGACCACTGCTTCTCTTTTCAAAGTAGGACCCCCATTATGTAACTATAGAAGAGGGATGAGAATTGTAAATCTGAACATCTTTTCCTTTAGCAGTACACAGCACTTTCAGACAACTGAGAGCTCAGCATTAAAACACTCTCCATAGAGTTACCAGTGCTTGGCTTGGGGCTGCCTACTGAGGTTTGCAGACTTTTACATTGAATTCTTAGGTTTAATTCTCTTATGCGTTGGATGGGATCTAAGTGTCTCAGAGTTAAGCACTGAAATGCTCTGTGTAATGACACTAAAATCTCTTTATACATGTAAGCCTGAGCTGTCAAATACAAACCTTTGTAGCACCCTTTGCCAATAAAAGATTGACCTTTCTTTATGCATGATGAAAAGTCACTCCAAGAGACAGGATATGATTATAATATATACGCAAAGTTTTGGATAATCAGTGACAATATCCATATGTTTCCTTTCTTTTCTTCCTCTGTCATTATGAAGAGAGAAATAAATGTGAGTTTACTCTTCTGCTTCCAAATGAAAGTTATCAAACTATTGCACTGTTAGAAATAAGTGTGGAAGTGATCCTTATGGCTTCTCATGACTCATGAGAAATATTTACTTTATGTGAAATTTCATGGTAATAGGAGAGTTATCTTAAAAAGGACAGAGAACTGCTTAGCAGGAAAAAATGGTTCTTCCTTTCACACAGCTTAAGCAGCAAAATAAGCAAACAAGTTCAAAAGGGGAAAACCTCATCTAAATAGCAAGTTGCAAGTGGTACTTTTAAGCTTTTTCTATGTATTTACTTTGTAGTTGTTAAGAAACTCCTGATCAGACATAAAATTTGAAATGAGGAAACATCAAAGCCCAGTCTATCATTGTGTTAAATGCTTCCTTTACAAAAACTGATTCGGATAATGCAGAGCCTTTAGCTTATATAAAGCACTAACCTATGTCTCTGCATATTGTAACGTATGCTTAAAGGAATAAATATTATTTATTGGAACATTAAACATAACAGTTCCAACCCATACAGGCTGCAATTAAATTACTTTCCAACCTGCTTTATCACAATTCTAACTTTCTTCCCACAGATTATTTTTTAAAGTATTTGAAAAGACTAAAAAAAGACTATGTGACTTCTGTTGGTCTTGGGAACTAAAGATTCTGTGTTGATCTGGCTCATCAAGTAATGTATTTGACTTGAAAGGCACAACACACAGAGATCCAGATTAATATAAACAACATCTGTGTTTCATTCAACATCTTGCAATGGACAGAATGGAATAAACTTTAAAAATGGAGATAAGAGTTTATTTTACGATTAAGGTTTGAAAATTCTAATAGCTGAAGTTATAGTAAAAATTAATAGAGAAAAGATTAATAATACAGTTTTAACTGTCATACATACATCAAGTGCAAGGTCCTGCAAGTGGGTCAGGGCAATTCCATGCACAAATACAGGCTGGGTGGAGAGTAGATTGAGAGCAGACCTGAGGAGAGGGACTTGGGGGTGTTAGTAGATGAGAAGCTCAACATGAGCTGGCAATCTGCACATGCATCCCAGAAGGCCAACCATACCCTGGACTGCATTAAAAAAAGTGTGGCCAGCAGGTCAAGGGAGGTGCTTCTGCCCCTCTACTCCACTCTCGTGAGACTCCACCTGGGATACTATGTCCAACTCTGAAGTCCCCAGCATAAGAAGGACATGGACCTGTTGGAGTGGGTCCAAAGGAGGGCCACAAAGATGATCGGAGGGCTGGAGCACCTCTACTTTAAGGACAGGCTGAGAGAGTTGGAGATGTTCAGCCTGGAGAAGAGAAGGCTCCAGGGAGACGTTACAGCAGCTTTCCAGTATCTGAAAGGGACCTACAAGAAAGCCGCAGAGGGACTTTTTACAAGGGCATGTAGTGATAGGATAAGGGGTAATGGCTTCAAACTGAAGGAGGGCAGATTTAGATTAGATCTCAGGGAGAAATTTTTCACTATGAGGGTGGTGAGGCACTGCAACAGGTTGCCCAAGGAAGCGGTGGAGGCCCCATCCCTGGAAGTGTTCAAGGTCAGGTTGGATGAGGCTTTGAGTAATCTGGTTTAGTGGGAGGTGTCCTTACTCATGGTAAGGAGGTTGGAACTAGATGATCTCTAAGGTCCCTTCCAGCCTAAACCATTCTATGATTCTATGATATTTTCTGGGTTATGTTTGGTTTTGAGGGCAATCTATTGGAGCAGACTGCTGATTTAGAACTGCAATATAGTGGGCTTCTCAGAATACACTAGAAATTCTTCCTTTGCAACTGCTCTCCCATTATGGTCTAAAAAAAGCAGCTGCAAAGGAAAATTTTCTAGTGTACTTCCTTTTCCTCAATGAAAGACAGCTAGTTTATTTTTATCTTTCTTCACTTATGTCTCCATCACTTCTTGGTGCATTACATAAGATAATGTTCCTAATAAAGATAGTTCAGTTCTGAATAAAACTGTTGAATTTTTAAGTTTATATGAGAGGCACTTCCAGAAAAAAAAAAAGAAAAAAAAAGTTATACTTTTCCTGCCAGCGTCATCCAGCCCTGGAGCCAAAACTGCTCTTTTCTCCAAATGAACATACTGTGCCATCTTTTTACTGACACCTTCTGTTGATATATTAACTTAAACCCCTCTGTTGGACCTTTGTTGCGCAATCTCTGATTTACTTACTAATTGGATCTACATATTTCTATAACATCTCAAGTTCATAGGCAATTTTAAGTTCTTTATATGATCCAGAATTTGGGGAGGAGGCTTTACTCCATGTTCACTTCCACAATGTTTCAGGAAAATTTCAGGAACTGACATCTTTTTCCCCACTAGAACAATAGAATAAGCTGTTTCCAGACCTTTGTAGAATAGATTTCTTCTTTGCTAACAGGACTTAAAGGTAGCAAATGTCTTACATTCTGAAATCTACTCAGGAAAAGTATCTCTCACCACATTCACAAATCATAACTAAATAGTGGTTACCTGTGTGTCCTCTGACTTTCTTTTTTTTTTATTACATATCAGTAATCATAAGAATATAAAAACATCTGTAATGGCTCAGACCATACATCTAGCACCCTTCTGCAGAGGTCAGGCCCAAAGAAGGAGAAGAAAAGGATATACTGACAATTCCCTGATAATGTCCTAGGCGCTGGTGATTTGTAGCTCATGATTTCTTTTAGCAAGATGTAGTAGTTTGGATTTAATAACCTTTGATTGGTTTGTCTTTCATAAATTTTGCCTCATTTGTTTTTGGACCCAAATCAAATCTTCAGTTGTAGAATTGCATATAAAAGCAGTTGTCTTCAAGTTGGATGACAACTTTTAAGGATATCCCAATTTTTGCATTCATAATTTTTAATGTATGTATAAATCTGTACTTATATTTATCCAGGGTGTTCTCTTGCCTCCACCACAGATTGCTTTAATGATCAGCCTGCCTGTTAAAATACAGGATCATTTATAAGTCTGTCTGACCCACCCGCTTCCTCTTTGTTGGCCCTTCTCTATGCACACAGAGAATAGAGCAATAGTACTCTGTGCCTACGCAGAGTACCTTTAATGTTTTCTCAGTCCTATTGGTGTAGTTTCCTATAGCACCCACAATCTCCACAGAAATCTGCTAATAAAGACTTTAATGTCACACCAATGCAAAATCACTGCTGAGGACTATGTTACTTTTTTCCTTAGTCCATTCGTTCACACAGAATAGTTGCTTACTATCTACAGAATGCTAATAAGTCCCATCTCATTGTACAACCACCCAGTTTTGTTCTGGAAAATGTGTTTTACTACTCTTGAAGGCATTATTACCAGTTGTTTATAGAAACCAGGTTATATATCAAGACATTGCTGGAAACAACTGTAAAGAAAACAGGACTTAACCTGCTTTCATTCCTTAGATCAGCAGCAACAGTAGAAACTAACAGATAGGGACTTCCATGTTGCCAAAACCAGCATTTTCAGAAAATGTGGAAACCAGGAACATTAATTGCTGTAATCTTCCCATAAAATAGTGTGAAAAATACTTCAAGAATAATTTTGTCAAATCATCTCTCAGGGACACTGAAGCCTAGTTGCAGTACAGACCAGGCAAGGTTGCCTGCATCTTAATTTTGAGAAAATTATAGGGTCTTCGTACAAATGTGATAAATAGACAGCAGCATGCTTTGTCTTCATTCAGTCACTCTTTGCTTTTTTATTTCAAAAGCAGAATTTACTGAGTCTTTTAGTGCATTAACTGACTAAATTTCTACCAACAAGCCTCCAGATCAACAAAATGAAACTCAAGTTTAAAAAATACCCAAAGAGATACTGAGATTAATAAAGAAAGCTCTTCAGGCTCTTACATCCAGCCAGGTATTGCACAGCAGCAGTCAATGGGATTAGATAGATATATATGACTGGCAGTAACTCCTAAATCAGATTTATACCTAAGTATTACATTATATCTCACATGCTTTTTATAATAGTTTGTTTGTCAGAAGGACTGGCTTAACTTTTCAGCATATGAGAAAAGAAAATGCACCTTCTGATAAACCTTTCTTTTCCTTTGAGGTAAGCACATAGATTTTTGGGCATCTCACCATTATAGTCTCTTTTCAAAAAGGTTGTATCCAAGGAAATACAATTTCTCCCTCAACTAGTAAAAGGCCAATTGACCTGACAGGTCTCTTGGGGATATGGATTCCCTGAATTTGTCTGGAATTGTCTTGGCCTCAGCTAGTTTTGACAACTGTCTAGTGATCAATTGCTACTGCTCATCTTGTTTTAGCTTAGCCCTGTGAATACCATGATAAACGTCTAATAAACCTAGGCAGTAATGGAATAACAGACAATAGGTCTTTATGGTAATCAGGGTTGAGGGAGGTTATTGTGCAAATTAAACTAATAACTAAAGGGTGAAGATAGTCAAACTTTACCTATGAATTGGTGAAGAAAGATCATGTAATCAGACTGTTAGGAAACATAAAAATATACCCAAGCAGATCCAAGACCAACAAAGAAGAAATCCCCACCAACATCATAGTCCTCCTAGCAAAGAAAAAAATATATGAACAACTCACGGTAACCTCCGTAGTAGATACTCAGATATTTATGGAACTCAGCCTTAACTATATATATACACTAACTATAAGTGTATCCCATTGCAACTGGACTATAGTTATAAATGTTGTTGTTGTTGTTTTAGTTTGGATTCAACTGTTACTATATTATTTTAGCAAGCAATAAATTCTTGGCTCCATATGTAACGTGGTTTGTCTTTTGCCCATACAAGATTTTGAGTATAGAGAGGAAATATGTAGATTATGATAAGTAGAGTCCTCCTTAAAAAGTGAATAATACAATCTAGATCAATCAAGTAGTAACACTACCTGAGTTATAGCCAGACTTTTTGGTTCATCAAAGGAGGAAAACAAAAAAAGCAGCTATTTGGCTATAAATACATTCCCAAATACATAATACAGATACTTTTTCCAAAATACTGTTTCAGACTATTACAATAATTAGCTTTCATCTTTCATGAGGTGAGTAAGAACTAAGGATGGTTGCAATCACCAACCTGGTGACACTGTTCTTGAATAAGACATTTTCCAAGAGCTAATTTTTTTCATGTTTTACCCTAATCTTGCAAAGAATTACTTATATTTTTCACTATCAAGGAAACTGTGTGTCTTCACATAGTGGTTTGGTTGAATATAATTTAATTGCTTTTACAACTGCATGTTTTTACTCTGAGTTGACTTTGATAAACATCCTGTCCTGAGCTAACTGCACCATTTTTTTCTTCTTTTATTATATCAGTACAACAGCTCACTGAAAAAGGATGTCTATGTTTTATCTTTGTTTTAAAAGAATTGAAACCAAGCAAAACAGAGGTTACACTTTAGTGGGAGAATAAGAACTGCAAAGTAAGGTTTCATTTCATTCAGTCTGGTGAAGAATGCATTGTCTATCTTTGTGGATAAGAAACACGAGGGGAGAGAAACTTAAGAAGCTGCAGATTCCCTGTTGTCACCCTCTGAGGCACCACACATTCTTGACAGCTCACACAACATAGCCTAGATACATCACTGATCACCTTTGCTATTCACATCTTCCAGACAAGGGCTAACCAAGTCAGTCATACGCATCTTCCAGACACCTGTTTTCTCTACGAGATACAACGGGGGGTTTGGAAAGGAAGAGACACAAACTATCTAAAATGCCTTTAACTCCAACAAGAAATGAGGTATTTTATAAGCCACCCTAACGAGAATCATTGTGCAAGAGTGAAGAAATCATTGATTTTTTTTGTTGCTGCTAGACAAGTGACTGACATAGAAGAGGAGTTCTCTTAGTGGTAGCATGCAGTGCTAAAATTAGCGAAAAGTAGACACGCCATGGATAGCGGTGTAGATGCAGTCCAGTAAACATGATTTTGTCTTTACTAATAAAAGGCCACAAATGTTTTCCAGCCTGACAAGCAGGGTCTCAGGACTTACCGAGGCTTGCCTTGGCCTGACCTGGTTTTATCTTATTTTAACAACTGTCCAGCTGCCAGGTCACCATTGCCCAGCCTGTTTTAAGCAATAGGGTAAAGGTCAGATAAATATTGACAGTCCCTGTGTAACACACAGTAGCCCTTTTGTCAAATGCGGCTGGGGAAGGCTATTGTGCACCTTTCAAACTTTATCTGTAAACCAATGAGAAAGCATCAAATGTGTTTAAAAACATAAATTAAAAAAAATATATAAATAAAACAAAATGCATCCGACTTCTTCTAAGCAAAGAGCTCAGGATGCCCACACATCCTTATTGCATTGTGCCCTCCATTTCTGTTCTGGAAGGAATTCTGGCTTAGGATCCAGAGGAGCATTGGACAGGTAAGCAAAGCACCAGAGAAAAGGGGTAGAAAATAGAAAGGGTCTTTTTTGTACGATAGTTCTATCCGTGCTATTACTGAAGGCAGTTTTGTATTTATTTATTCTGTTAAATTACTAAAATGTTAATAGTAGTGACAAAAAATTATCATCTCCATATACCTGGTATGTTCCTTGCTCCTTATAATAAGATTGTTTAAGGATAACAGGGAATTAGAATAAAAATCTAAAACTTGTAAAGTAAGTAAATAAAATAAATAAATGAAATCAAAAGTCTTTAAGGTAAGTGAGATGCTGGTAGTTAGACTGCCAAGCAGACAATATTAAGGAATAAGTTTCTGCTTTTATAGGTCAAAAATATTTATTTTCAGGTATAGCAAGTAGCTTATTTTCTGCAGCTCCTGGTCATCAGGATCAGGTTTAAATGGCATTCAGAGTCAGATTCTCAAAGACAAGCAGACAGCTAAATATGTGCCAAATCAGACCTCTCAGAGGCTCCTGGCCTATGTGCAAATCTGCCAGAGATAGTCTGGGCCTGAAAGCAGGTGGAGTGATATTCAATTTTTCATACTTATTTCCTGAAAACCAACATTACAAACTTCAGTCTGTCTCTGAATTAAGCCTACTGTATCAGTGCTGCTTTGCAGTCGCAAAGAACATGGGCTTAACATCCATAAGCCACATACGTCTGTTGCTGAGCTGTCCAGAGATCTCTTTCAGACTCTTATTGGTAGTTAGTACTGATTCTGTCTTTCTTCGCTCCCAGCTGTTAACCGAGAAGTCAATGACAAAGGAAAGAAAAATGGAAACAAAGGGCCAAGCTGGAGTCCTTTTTTGTTGGAACTAGACTGTCATACTGTAAGGAAACCCAGCCTTTGGACAACTACAGACTGTCTTTTTTATCATTATGAGGCTTTCTCTCTGATAAGGCTGCTTGGTCTCCATCCTTTCTTCACCCTTTCCTCTGCATGGTTTTGCCAGAACCTAGTCTTCACTCTGAAGTTGTTCTCTTCTGCCATGAGGCTACTTTGCAAATAATGTAAGTGGATATGATGGCAAAACATGAAGCTGTTCCACAAAGAATGATGGAGTTTCCTGTGGCTTCACATATCTGAAGGTCTAGAAGCGTCTGAGTCCCTAGTGCCCTCCCGGTGTCCTAGGAGGTGGAAAAACAGACTACAATGAATAAACTGAAGATATTTATTTCCTTGAAGCCTGATTCATTAGAATTATAGCTTCAAGGGACATGTGGAAGCTAAGGTACTGCCAAAAGGCAAGGCACAAAATATGCATATACTGGTAATGTCTGTACCTATTGCACAGTGCTGGATCTTGTCTCTCAGAAGGGAAAGGATTGTAGATATGACACTTATTCTTATCTTCTGGGATTTCTACAGAACAAAATCTGTCCATACATATCTTGAGTCTCACATTGGACCTGTTTTAGACCAGGTAGGCCAAAAGAGGACATTTGCATTCTGTTAATGGAAGTGTCTTAACCAGCATATCCCCTTTTAGGGGAGTCCATGTCTGGCTGTCCTGAAGCTTATGAAGTATCGAGATCCCTCCTACAACTCTATCAAGGGAGAAATAAGCAGTAGCAAATGCCAACACTACTGTGGCTGGAATACTTCTGCATAACCCTTACAGCCGAGGCCAATAGCCTCTGCACGTCTATCTGCTGATAAACAGCCTATTTTATTAGGAGTCATGAGCCTGGGGGACAGAAACAGAAGAGTAGAAAAGAGACACTTTTATTGTCACTAGTAAGCTGTGGTGATTTTGATTTAGTGATTCTGGCAAAGCACATGCTGCAGAAATCTGTAGAAAAACAAGCTGTGCTGAGTATTTGTACCTGACTGTCAGCTCCACTAGTTGTGGGACTGCTACCAGTCCCTTATGGGGTGGTGAAAACCTCCCAAAGAATCCTCCAGACTTTGTGCCTGCCCACTCCTGCTTTTCATGTGTTTGAAACAACTGTGGATAATCATATGTGGCAAACAGAATCACAAAATGATTTGGGTTGGAAGGGGCATTTAAAGACCACCAAGTCCAACACTCCTGCCATGCACATCTTTCACTATATCAGGTTGCACAAAGATGTGGAGGCATGGTTAACTGAGCGAGGACACGTAGACATAGAAATGCTAAGTCACAGTGAACTTGGCAAATATCGGACCCAGCTGGTCTGAGGCCAATCAGCGGCAAGGACACCTTGCCCTTGTTTGTGCGACTAAGGGCATAACAAGATGTTGTGGTTGAAAGATATGAGGGAGTTCTGATGCTGTGGTTCAAAGGTATGAGGGAGTTCTGAATCGAAACAGAAACATGAAGCGGGACTGACCCTTTTGGAAACAGCCAATAATGAGCTTAGCTTTTGTAATATGTATGAGCTAATTAACGAGCATATAAAGCTTGATGATTGTGTCTCAATAAACGAAGTATGCTGATCACTCATATTGAGCGACTGTGTCTTCCCTCTGCTTGGCGAATGGCATGGCTATCCTTCGCAACACAAAGACCCATCCAACCTGACCTTGAACACTTCCAGGGATGGGGCATCCACAGCTTCTCGGGAAATCTGTTCCAGTGTCTCACCACCCTCATCATAAAGAATGTCTTCTTTATATCTAATCTAAATCTACCCTCTTTCACTTTAAAACCATTGCCTTTTGTCCTATCACTACAGGCCTTGGTAAAAAGTCTTTCTCCATCCTTCTTATAAGCCCCCTTTATATACGGAAAGCTACAATAAGGTTTCCCCAGAGTCTTCTCTTCTCCAGGCTGAACAACCTCAACCCTCTCAGCCTTTCTTCATAGGAGAGGTGTTCG